>VDFB02193867.1:452415559-452497673 GCA_007258455.2 Sequoia sempervirens
CAGCTGTTCAGAAGCCACCATCTGAGATAGACAGTTATTTGCAAAATACATCAGTTATCAAGAGTGCAGAAGCAAGAGGATGAGGTACTGCGAGTGGGAGAAAATGGTGGGACCAAAGTGCAGCGGCTTTCCCCCGACAGAAGAAATAATGTCTTATCACTGTCATTACATAGCCTCAACATTAATGAGTCCGTATTTTTAGGTAACCACGAACTTGTCGTAAAATGCATGAACGTGCGTGATCAGTTTAATCACCTCCCACGGTCTATTCAACCGTTGATTTTAATATTTAGCTTGGGCATGTTCATATTGGATACGCCTTCGGCGTAAATAAACCTAAAAAGCAAATACCAATTCAACTATGATACGAAACCTTGCGTTTTTCTTTATGCGTGACTACATATTAACCACTTCTGTGCCCACACACAACATTGAATGTCTCCATATTATATTACATACGCCTTCTTGTGCTAACACTCAGAGCAGTAGATGCAACTACATTAATGGCAGAAAAAGCAGGGGAAGCCGTTGTCGAAGTGAGGATAACATCAGTGGTAAGACCGGCCATCTGAAACCCCAGACAGACTATGTACCTCTCCAACCTTGATCTTGGCTGGTTAGCCATCAACAACATTCAACGGCTTTTCTTCTATGCACATTGTCCTTTGAACGAATACTCTTCATTAATAGAAAGAATGAAAAAAAGCCTCTCCTCTGTTTTAGTGCATTTCTATCCTGGCTGGTCGGTTGAAGAAAGGAGAATCTGGCAGAACGGAAATTGATTGCAACGACGAAGGCGTGGAATTTAGGAAGGCATCAATTGACATACCCTTCCAAGATTTGGAAAAAGATGGGTTTCGGCGTAAGCCCTTCTTCCCAAAGCTTGTCCATGACGTCAATCTTTATGCGGATGAAAATCACAGTAGACCTCTTCTGTTGATACAGGTATGTAAACAATCGTTATTAAAGATCACAATTTTTTACAATTTATGTAATTGTTTAAAATTGGTTTTGGATTATATTGGATGATAAGTTTTTCATCAACGATCTAGATTACATTCAGTGATGTTTATTAGAATGATGGAGTGATTTTTATAGTAAGATGGAATAGTAGCAGGTCAGGACAGCTTAAAATGAAAGAGATGAGATCCTGATTTGCTATTATTCTTTTTTTCCCTAAAAAGCACTTTATCATTCTGATGATGGATCCAGAGATGATAAAGTGGTATTTGAAAATAAAGATATAATAGTAGCAGACCACTACAGCGTAAAATGAAAGGGGTGAGATCCTGGTCTGCTACTATTTTATTTTTTGTCTCAAAAAATATTCTATCATTCTAATGACAGATCCCAGCATTGATAGAGTGTTATTTGAATCAAATGATAAAATGGTAGCAAACCAGAACATTTTAAAAAGAAAAGAATAAAATCCTGGTCTGATAGTATTCTATTTTTTGTCTCAAAAACTATTTTATCATTCTGAAGATGAATCTCGAGATGATAAGTGTTATTTAAATCAAAAAGATAGAATAGTAGCAGAACAGGACAGCTTAAAATGAAAGGGGTGAGATTCTGGTCTACTACTATTCTATTTTTTATCTCAAAAGGTACTCTATCATTCTAATGATGGATCCCAGGATTGATAGAGTGTTATTTGAATCAAAAGATAGAACGGTAGCAAACCAGAACATTTTAAAATGAAAAGGTGAGATCCTAGTTTGCTACTATTCTATTTTTTTCTCAAAAAGTATTCTAGCATTCTGATGATAGATTCCAAAAGGTGATCCTAAATGTCATCTATAAATAGATCATGAAATATGATTCAAAACATTAAAGAAAACAATTTTAAACAACTTTAACTTATTTTATATCAGTTGTGAAACCCTTACGGTTTTTTTTCTCTTGGGTATTTTAGGTTACACCATTTCAGGGAGGCGGTATATGCATCGGAACTACTTGGCATCACGTTATAGGAGATGGAAATTCGTATTGGCATTTCATGACATCGTGGGCAGAGTGTAGCAGAGGCCTCTCCCTTTCCAAACCTCCTCAGCACACAAGAACAGTTTTCAAACGAGATAATCAGAGGCCCTCAATTTCTTACAAAGCCCATGAGATAATAAGCAATGGGATTTCAGGGGCCAAGATTTTCAGGTTTGTGTCTGACAATACATGTGGCAGCCGGAACGTGGAAAAGCCAATCGAGGCTCTCCATAAATGGGCGGATCCGAAAAGGAAAACGGAAGTGATCTACTCAACATTTTGCTTTACAGAAGACATAATACAAGACTTGAAACAACGAAGCGGGCCTTCGTGTTCTTTTGTTGCAGTGGCCGCACAATTTTGGAGATGTGTAATGAGAGCTCGCGAGGTGCCCGAGGAAGAAGCCGTTTATTTCGCATTGCTGGGTGATTGCAGAGGTCGCTTTAAGCCTCCTCTACCTCCAACTTATTTTGGAAATTGCTTGTTTCTTGGTTTGGCGCAGACAAAAGCCAACATACTGATCAATTCCGATATCTCCTTTGCTGCGGATGTTATCCACCAACTCATCAATTCGTGCACTTCGGAAACACAAATTAATTATCTGATCGATTGGGCAGAATCTCCTGATAGAGATTTTGTAAATTTGCTTATAGAAGTGGGGTGGGAATACGGAACATACGCCGTAAGTTCTCCGAGATTTCCATTGTACGAGGTGGATTATGGATGGGGGAAGCCTTCGGATGTCCAGACTGCAACAATGAACGAAATTGGAATCATGTTTTTGTCATGCGCAAAGGATGAAGGAAAAAGCATTCTGGTCTCCACTTGCCTTCCTCCGCACCAGATGGAAATCTTACATCATCTTCTCTCCGTTTCAGTAGAATGATTTCCTTCTTGCAGGGTGCAAATTTCATGGGCGAAAATCGGGTTACAAGGTTTTGAGAGGACAAGTTATGTTGCCTACGTTGTTGTATTGTGTGCTTTGATTTCCTGGCTATCAACAGAAGGGATTTAGGAACAAGTAAAACATTGACCATGCTGGTTTTATATATCATTAATAAATGTTTGTTTTATTTTTATTGAGTAGCAATCGCACCTTGGTGTGCAATGGGTATACCAAAGAAGTGTGGATGGTCAATTAGATAATTTTTTGGTTTATTGTTTGTATACATATGTGTAGTATATGTGAAGTCAATTGGTAGGCTATTTTTAAAATGATTTTGTTTGTGAAACAAAGGTCTCAATAGAGAAGTGATAGCCTAAAATCAAATATGCATCTACATACAAGGATTCAAACACAACTAAAACAAAACCTTTGAATCGAGAAGATAATAAGGCTCCATTGCCAATAGGCTCATGATATGTTTGAAATAGGGAGAGAGGGAAATAGAGAAGGAGATATGTGGATAGAAAGAAGGAGAAATATAGGAGAGAGAGAGAGAGAGAGAGAGAGAGAGAGAGAGAGAGAGAGAGAGAGAGAGAATGGAGATGGATATCGAGAGGAGAGGGAGAGATAAAGAGAGAGGAAAATGGTATAGATATAGATGGAAGAGATAAATATATAGAGGGGGAGAGAGTGAAAGAATGAGAGAGGGAAAGATAGAAATTTATCTAGATAGAGATAGTAGGTGATATATAGAGAGGGAAAGATATAGGTGTAAAGAGAGATGGATAGATAATGAGATAGAGATAGAGGGATATATGTAAGAATTTAAATTTGGAGAGATAGAGATACAGATAGAGCTAGAGCTAGAGATAGGGAGAGAGAAATAAGGAGTGTGTGTGTGTGTGTGAGTAAGAGAGATATGGAGCGAGATAGAGAGGGCGATAGATATGTATAAATAGATAGAGAGTGAGGCGGATGGAGGGAGAGAAAAAAACACAGGAGAGAGAATTTGAGGGATAGAAAGAGGAAGTGATAGAGAGAGGGAGAGGGAAAATAGGGATATAAAGAAGAGATAGAGAGATAAATTTAACTTGGGAAAGATAGAGAGGGTGAGAGAGAAAAATAAAAAGACAAAGACAAAGAAAGATGAATATAAAGGGAGAGATGAAAGGAGAGAGGAAGAGGGAGAGGGAGAGATATATATAGAAAGAGGGAGACAGTAAAAGAGGGGGGAGATGGAGAGAGAAATATAAAGATATAGGAAGTGATGTATAGAGAGAGGTAGAGAGAGGGATATACATAAAGAGAGAGTGGGAGAGATGGAGGGAGCAATGGAGTAAATAAGAGAGATCGAGATAGAGATAGAGATAATGAGATATAAATAGAGAAGAAAAAGGAGAGATGGGAAGATAGAAATAGAGGGGGCAAGAGTGAAAGATAAAGGAGGTGATATAGAAAATTAATAGAAAGAGATAGAGAGGGGGTATATATATATATATATATAGAGAGAGAGAGAGAGAGAGAGAGATACTTTTATCATCAAATAATCCTAAATCAAGCAAGCAAAAAGGGATACTTTTTCCATGTCCACAGTTAGCCCCCACTTTAGTGAGAGGATGAACTTGCTTCAAAATCACACTAAAGTAGACATTCAAGGAAGGTCCAATCATACCAATGCGGATGGTCTAGGATGACAAAGATGAAGGAAGCAATCAAGCCCCCAAGATCCAAGATCCTAAGTCAACCCAACATAAGTCTGAAAGGACACACACAAGGTGAATGATTTGTAGCAAAACAAGATACATGATCATATTATGGCAATAACTAGAGCAAAGAGAAAATGAAAGGTGGATCAAGCTTCGGTCATTTGTCCAATGCATTGTGGAGTAGATCTAGGCTTATTTGTTCGAACAGAGAAAAGTGTACTCACTTTTGGGAAATGGAACTCTTGGTTGTTCACTGGGTGAGACAGCCAAAGTATACTCACTGTGGGGCCACAAAACTTCTGGTTTTCCATAGGGTGATAAATCCACAAGGTGGCTATGGGGAAAGTCACAACTTGGAATGGGCTTCCTACTCAACCATATCAAAGTTATACCTCCTGATAACTTTAATAAGGTGCCACAAAGGAAAATTTTGTTTCATACTTCATGAGACAAGGAAAGCTTTGCACATGCTTTGAACTCATGAACAAATGCGATGACACCACAAGCATGCAAACTGTGTTATGTGGCCATATAAATGCAAAATGTAACATGCAAAAGAATGTTCATAGGGATTTTTCTTAGTTCATGCAAGGTCTCATCTTAGGGAACATCATCCTTAATGTCTCCAAGAGAGGGTAAGTGCAAATGGTCTCATCTTGTTTCTAAGAGAGGACAAGTGCAATGTCTCAACCTGGGCAACATTGTACCTAATGTTTCCAAGAGAGGAAATCACAAGAAAATGAAAATCACACAATGAAATGTGAATATTGATGTATGTCCCCACTTTAAAGCAGTTGTGAACACCAGTATTGTGAGAAATTTCTGTAAAGTAGAAGAAGGAGAAGAAGACATGAGAGCTTATACAAAAATCCCTATGCCAAGTCATATATTTATGATAAGCTACATCATGGAAAAGGGAAGTATGTCACATGCAAGCCAACTTAAGGCATGTCGTCCACATCCTAAGCTTGCTCTTATGTGTTCATTGAAAGGTTAACGGCTAGCCAAAAGAGGCAACAATAGGTGACATACGAGGACAAGGTTACTTAACGCCTTGCCCCCACTTAGTGCAGGACAAAGGTGAGCTGAAATGATTGAGAGATGTAGAAGAGAGTGAAAATTAGTATCAATTAGAAGGATTAGATGCCCCCACATAAGGAAGAACACCAAACTCCTTAAAATGTTGGATTTTACTACTCAAAGCCTTACATTCATTAGTGGAATGACCATGAATTCTATGATATGCACAAAAGGAAGTCTTGTAATAGAATTTATTTTGAGATCTTGGAGGAGTCTCGACAAGATACCCTCTTGATCAATGGTAGAAGGTGTTCCTATAGTTTGTTTCAAAGATACATCTTTCTTAGTAGTAGTTGTCATACCTATGCAAGACTCTTTAGATTGCGAGATTTGTTTCTCTTCGATAGAGGAGGGTATAAAATCTAATGAGTTCAATTCATTAGTGTTTTGCAAGATGACATTAACATTAAGCGAAGAGTGAATTGTTTGTTTCATTTTTTGTAAAGAATGAATTTCAAGACCACTAGTGTCAATGAGTTCAAGATTTACAATTGTTAGGGTTGATTTAGGAGTATGTTGTGTGAGAGTGTTGATGTTGAGTGAAGGATTGGTGATTTCTATCAAAGGACAATAGCCAAGACCATAATTTGAACATTTGATGTGTGATAAGATCTATAGGGTTGTGGATACCTTGTTTGTGAGAACCACATCCTTTTCCACTATATTTAAGTTTTTTCATAAGTTCATAACCTTTTCCATAAATATTTTTCATTGATTTTGGATCGGGTTGTTGTCCATTGTTGTGTTAATCAAAGTTTTTTGTGTAATTGGTTATGTTTTGGTCTAAAGTGGTTGAGGTGGATGCTTTTGAAGGATCATTTTCTTTGTTATTTCCTATATTTGAATCTTTTTTTATGATCTTGTACTCTCCAATGAATGTTGGTGTGAAGTCTAAGGAACCCCAATCATCATCTATTAATGTCATGACTTGTTCAATATATTGTTGTTTGTCTTTTCGTTAGATAGGATCCACTTGAGTAGTGGTGTTAATGTGTTTAAATACTACACATTGTTTTTCTCAATGTGCAAATGACTATTTGGATCAGGGTCAACTTCTAGTGTGCATAGTTTGTTGTTGTGAATGTATTTCATTTTGTGATAAAGAGTGGAAAGAACTACATTCATTTCATGAATCCATGGTCTTCCTAGAAGGATATTATATTAAAGTTCATGAGGCATAACATGAATTTTTGTATCCAATGTGGCCACTCTAACTGTAATAGGAAAAGTAATCACACCAAGCGGTTGTTGTGGTACATTGTCAAAGCCTTTAATAGATAGGGAATTGGGTTGAATTTTTTATGTATCCACACAAAGCCTATCCAAGATTTTAACATTACACACATTAAGAGTGAAGCCATTGTAAAAAAGGGTTCACTTTATCCCTGTTGTATTGTATTGAGATATTATTTGGAAAGCTTCATTTGATTTTTGTGCATCCAAAGAGGGGAGTTCACTTTGGTGGAAAACAATGTCATTGTTTGTTCCTTGGATTATGGTTGCTAGATCAGTTGGTTGCACATTAGAAGGGATATGAACTTGTTGTAAGGCTGTTTGAAGCATAGTGTGATAGGTAGGTGAAGTTTGAAGAAGGTCCCAAAGAGATATCTTTGTGGGAGTGCTCTTAAGTTGTTCAAAAGATCATACTCCCTTAATCAAGGGCTACTAGGTAGTATAGAATTTGGAAAAGGTAAGGAGGTGGGGGTTGGTTGATGTGGTTGCGGATTGTTTCTAGTGTTATATATATGCGCAACGGTATTAGGTTTCGGTTGCTGTGAAACATTATTCTAAGGTGGGTATAGGGTGAATTCTGGTTTGTGTTGAATTGGAAGTTTGTGTGATGGTGGGTAAAGAATGATTTCAGGTTGGTTTTGAGTTTGTTGTTTGTGTGAAGGGGAATAAAGGATGAGTTGAGGTTCAATAATATTAACATCCCTTGGTGAATGAGAGTCTAACATGGGCTCTTCATCTTCTTCTAAAGGCATAATATTATTATCAATGTTATCCTTGTCTTGTATCATGATATTCTTCCTAGAAGGAGAGTTTTTTAGGAGAACAACAAGCCACTTGCTCTTGACAAGTAAGGCTTAGTAATTCCAAAATAACTTCATCACCAATAGGGGATTGATCAATGATGGGATTATCAAGAGTGAGATGATTAGGAAAAGGTACTATTTGATTGTTGAAGGTCTCATTCTCTTGTTTCATGTTATCTTCGCTAGGAGGAGAGTTTGTAGTTTATTCTTCCATGGTTAGAGTTTGTAAAGAATCTTCATCACAAGGAAGGGATGCAGGAAGAGAAGGACAACTAAGATTGTTTGGTTCAAATAGGCCTTTCCAAATGTTAGGGACATTAGGAAGGAAAGAGATAGGGTTATCACATTCAATCCACATACGCTCTTGATAAAGGTGATTTTCATGAGTACTTATTGTGATGTCCTCATCTTTAGTAATGTTATGTTTAATATTAGATGTAAGAGGATAGAAACAACTCGGATTGTCAAAACTCTCATCAATTGGTTATTCTAACTCTATATTCTCTTCTTCGCAAGTAGGAGATAATATAGGAGAAGAACAAATGTGATTGTTAGGATTATCCAAGGTTTATTTCGCTAGATGAACCTTATCCATAGAAGGGAAACTAGGAGGTGGATCAATAACAAACAAAAGGAGAGGGGAAATAACCTCATATTCATATGCACCTAACAAAAATCTCTTACAACATGCAATACGATCTAAAAGAAGAGCATGAAATATGATAACTATAGAATTTTGTAATGAAAACATGATGTAATGATTATTATAGAAACTTGAAATGTAACTATGCTAAAGCAAACATGCAAAAGAGGAAGGTGATTTTTCAAATTTTAAGGATGACAAGTGACTAATTATGCTAAGTAACAAAATGGGAATGCAAAAGTTCTTAAAATTTAAACCATGCATGAAATGAGCTAATTTAAGCTAGATCTAATGAAATGCTTGTTCAAAAACTCAACCAACTGATATAGTTAGGTAATGGCACCAAAAAAAAGCTCAAAAAAAAAGTTTTCAGCTTTGTAAAAGGCAATTTCAGGGGTGAAAAGGGATTGATTTGCCCAAGGTGGTGAATGAGTCCCAGTAGGGATTTTTTTTTAGAATTTTCATATTTTTTGGATTAGTTTTGATGATTTTTGTGTTTCCAGAAGTATACCTAAGATGAAAATGCAAAATTTCAAAAAAATTAATGATTTTAGATGTAAAAAATGCAACCTAAATGCGCTTTTCATGAATGCAAAATTTGAAACCTAGCATGAAAATTAATCCTTGCAAACCCTAATGTAAGGTTAATGCAAGGATGGATATATGATGAATGACTCCAAATTAGAAAATAAAAGTATTCTAAAGGCGGGTTCACCAAAATGTAAACAAAATATTTTGGCACCCGAATGCTTTATGCTCCTAGGATTTTTTACCTAAAAGGGTAAAGATTTGGGGCCAAAATGCAATTTTAACATTCAAAGATTGATGTGATGTGGGTGGAATGTGCCTAGATGAGATGATCTAAATATATAAAATTAAATAAAAGTATAGATTGTTAAGTGAAAACTAAAGAAATGCAACTTGTTGGAAAACACATTGTGATATGCAAAAACACCTAGAAATGAATGCAAACTGTAACAAAAATGAATGAAACTAAAGGTGTGCACCTGTAAAATTGTTGAGGATGAAATGGAATGCTGAAATCCTAAAGATGCTGATTTTTAGGCCTGGTGGGACTCATTAGCCATTTTGGACAATTCAGTCTCAATTCTAGAAAAGTACATTAGGGCCCATTTTAGTCAAATGTGTGTCCAAATCTACAAAAATATTTAGGAAATAGGTACAGTGGGACTCATTCACCACTCTAGGTGAATTATTTCACTTTGGATTTTCTAAAAACTCAAAAACAGAATCTGAAGCTTCTGATCTGCTCAATTTGCATCTCTAGGTGTCCAAATCTAAAACCTTGATTTATAACACTGTTGGTGACTTTTTGTGTTGATTTTGGCCTTGAAAAAGTGGGGATGAATTCAAAATTTTTGCAACTTAATCTTCAATCATGTCCAAGCCATCTAAGCACCTAAATCTACAATCACACAAGAAGAGAAAGAGAACTGTTGAATGTTAGGGCATGGGGGTTTGCCTTGGTCAAACCCCTTTGTAGGAAATTAAACCAAAATGAAGGAAGAATGTTAATAAAGAATGAAATAATGGAGTTAATACCTTTCCATGAAGATTTATCTTCAATTTTTGTAACAATAGATGAAGATTCTACCCTGGAATGTCTGAAAAATGATCTTGAATGACTTGGGATGATGAAACCCTAGTTTTCTTGACTTGAAGTGGAAGAAAAATGATGAATGAGTTATGAAAATGAGTTAAGAGATGTAAATTAGGGTTTAGAGGCTTTATTTTATAGGCAATTCTCCCAATTTTCCTGTTAATTGGAGGGCCCCAAGACTGACATGAAGAAAAAATAAACTTAAAACCTAATTTTTCTCGCTCAAAAGTAAAAAATGGCCCAAATGGGACTCATTCGCCATCTTGGTCAAATTAGTCCAACTTGGATGAGACTCATTCACTCAAAGTGGTGAATGGGTCCCACAGGGGCTGTTTTTCCAGCTAGGATGTTGGGGAATGCATAAATTAGGTTTATATGATGATTTCATCAGGTATTTTATCAATTCAAGCTTCGGGATGCACAATGTGGGGTCATAGGGGCCTATTAATGATGATGTAAAGGTCAGTTAGTGCTAGGGACACAAAATTCAATGTGAAAGTGTGATTAAGTACACTTTGCAACACTAAAATGAGGTCCAATTAGCCTAGAAAGGCATAATATCCAATACATGAATGTATAAAACACATTACAACACTAGATTAACATTAAGTTTATTTTACAAGCCTTTTAGATTGATATGATAATGCAACTAAATACATTTTATATCATTCAATAAGGGGGGAGGTAGGTCCATTAAGTGTAGAGAGGCATGAAAGTCTTTTAAACAACACTTTACAACACCTTCAAAAGACATTGATAAATGCATTTTATTTAGTTTTCAAAGGTCCAAGACATAGTGTGCATGTAAAAAACACCTCACAACACCAAATCAAGCCTTCATTAAGTCCAATTTATCATCAATTAATCCCAAATCAAGCAAGCAAAAAAGGATACTTTTTTCGTTTCCACAAAACCAAATGATGAAATAATTAAACAAGTACATAAAATATGAACAATGATACCTAGAATTATGTCTTGTAAATCTACAACTTAACATGAAATGGTCATGAATGATGTAGATCTTGATCTTGACATTGGGTTTAAAATAATGCTTGATCTTGGATCCCCAGTGCTACATCACAACACTAGCTCAATAATGTTCTTGATACTTGATATCCTTGACATTATGATGGATCTTGAATTGTTGCAACAATTGATGAATAATTTTTCCCTTGAATGCCTTAAAAATGATCTTGAATGCTATCTTTATGAGCTTGTAAAGTATTGTAATACTTAAATCCTTCTTGCTTTTTTGATAACATATAGGGCTTATGTAATAATGATTTGAAAGATTTTTTATATAGGAGATGCACTCAAATGATTGTTTATTTGATATCAAAGGATGACATAGAAGAAATTTGAACTTAAAATAATTTTTTCTCATTTAAAACCTCAAAAATAGGCTGGATGGGACTCATTCACCATATGTGGTGAATGGGCCCAACCTGGATGGGAACCATTTTCCCAAAGTGGCAAATGAGTCCCACAGGGCCTATTTTGACTACTAAAGTGTCAAGGAGTGTGTAAATTAAGTTTATATGTTGATATTGTTTGGTTTTTGATTGAAACATTCCTTAGGATGCACAATATAGGGTTATAGGGGCCTATTAATGATGTTATAAAGGTTATGAATGCAAGGAATCCCAAAATATAATTTGAAAGTGTGAATAAATACATTTTACAACATTAAATTAAGGCAAAATTGGGTCAATTTAGCTTAAACGGGCCCTAATTCCCATGTGAAAGTGTAAAACACCTTACAACACTAGATTAGTTCCACTTTAGTTTACAAGCCTCTTAAATTTAATGTGAAGGTGTAAATAAATACACTTTACAACTTTAAATTAAGGAGAACTTAGGTTTATTTAGCTTAAATAGGCCCTAGACCTAATTTGGATGAGTAAAACATATCACAACACTAGATCAAGGCAACGTTAAGTCCAATTTATCATTAATTATTCCCAAATTAAGTGTGAAAATATACATGATGACATTTTTCGACACTACAGAGGACAGAGATAATGCTCTTTATAGGTTCATGAAAGTGGGTAATGATTTCAAGAATTTTACTCACACCTCCTTTTCTTGGATTTTGGTGGAGGTAGATTTGTCAAAGTATTTACCTAGTGAGGTAGTGTTTTAGGTTAATGGTTGGTCTTAGTCTAAGTTGGTAGATTAAAAAGGTATTCTATTATGCTACAGATGTTGTTTTATAGTTGATCACTTGGCTTGTGACTATTCTTGAGGCTCCTACCCTATTTCCTCCTCTACCTGTTGAAAAGTTTTACCTTTGTGGACATTTAGCTATGTCCCCTACTACAAATTCTACTTCTTTAGATGAAGGTTCAAAGCCACCTTCTCCTTCTGTACAGACAAATAATATTGTTGTGGTGGGTGTTGCTCCTCCTATGGATTTTTTTATGTTGTCTCTATACATGGTTGCTCTTATTATTTTGTGGCATACCTCCCCTAAGGACCTTATAGCCCCTTTCTAGAAGAAGCTTTCTTAAATACAAATTCTACTATTTCAAGCTTGGATTTGGATGCTTCACCTAAAGTATACATAGTTCATCTTATCAACTACTCTAAAGAGGAGTCTACCCATTATGAACAAAAATATTTCAATTATGGTTTCAGATTCTTCTTGGAAAACTATGCAAAGTAAGAAGAAGCATAATTCTAAGAAGGTCACATTTTTGTCTAATATTCCCTTAGAGGCTATGTTGTTAGGTTCTACCTTTGGTGCTTGAACAAGTTCTCTTTGGTTGTTGAATCTACTCCGTCTTTTGTTGGTAGCTTTGTCCTTGCTACTAGTTTCTCCTTGTTGTGGTTCTTGTTCTGTTGTTTTTGATTGGTTTGTTGTGTTTGGCCAATCTGTTTTGTTAATATGTTTTTCTCTATTTTTCTAGTGTTGTAGCTTGTTCTTCCTTGTTTTACTGGAGATTTTTTTCTTGTTTCTATTATGAATTTTATTTGTTCTTTGTCTTGTTTTACTTATTGCTAAGTCTTTTTTTGTAAAAGGGTTCAAGTCCCTTTCAAAATCCCTTCTCACTTAATCAAAAACTTCTTGCGTTATTTCTACTATTAATCTTACTCTTCTATATATTTTTTCATCTAGTGGATATTTTTCTATTTCCACATCCATATACATAGGTACACGATGACCATATTATTTCCTTCTTCTTAGCCCTTGCATGTCCAAAAATGATGATTATTTCACCACCTCTATTAGTGCTTGAAGGACTCAAGGGGGTTCCTATGAATATTTTTATTGGTGTTAATGAGGATGATCCATTAAGAAAGATTTTCCCACCTAATCATTAGTCCTTTAAACCATAACCTCTTTCCTTTCTCAATTGGAAATTTTTTTATATCCCTAACTAGATGATTCTCTCCATAGGTTGGTTTAAAATTTTACTCCTACTATAGGAATGATCTAAGTCTTTTGAGAATCATGTAATATTTTAGGATTATTTATTAAATTATAATTCTTAGTTATAAGGATTGTGTACTATAGAAAAAGGGACCTCTTGCTTGACATGGGAATAATTCATCATAAATTGAACTTAATGAGGCCTTGATTTGGTGTTGTGAGGCATTTTATGCATCCACACTAGGTCCTGGACCTTTGCAAATTGAATAACATGCTTTTATTGATGTCTTGTTAAGGTGTTGTAAAGTGTTGTAAGATACTTTCATGCATTTCTAGACTTAATGAACCCATTTCTCCCTAATTCAACATTATAAAGTGTATTTAATTCCATCTTCACATCAATCTAGAAGTATTTTTAATTAAACTTAATGATAAACTAGTGTTGTAATGTGTCTCACACATTCACATTTGTTCTTGTGCCTTCCTAGGCTATGTGGACATCATTTTAGTGTTTTGAAGTGTACTTAATCACACTTTCACTTTGAATTATATGTCCCAAGCCCTAATTTACCTTTACATCATCATTAATAGGCTCTTATTAACCCATATTATGCATCTTGAGGCTTAAATTGATAAAATACTTGACAAAGTTGCAATTTAAACCTTATTTCCCTATCTCCTAGCATCTTAGCTTGAAAAATGGCCCTTGTGGGACCCATTCACCATCCATGGTGAATCAGTCCCATCCAGGTGGAACCCATTCACCATGGGTGGCGAATGTGTCCCATTTCACCCAATTTTAACCTTTGAGTGAGAAAAAAGTGAAATTTAAGTTTAATATTACTTCATGTCAGCCTGTGATGAGTTATTAACGGGTAAAATAGGTGAAATGCCTATAAATATAAGCCTTTTAACACTATTCACATCCCTTATCATTCATTCATCCACCAATCTTCCATCTCAAGTCAAACAACATAGGGTTTCATCACTTCAAGTCACTAAGATAGCAATTTTTAGACATTCAGGGGATGAATCTTCATATTTTGCTACAAAATTTCAAGATAAATCATCATGAAAATGTAATAACTCTGTTATCGCATGTTTCATTCCATTCTTTCATCATTTTAGTTTAATTACCTAAAAGGGGTTTGACCAAGGTAAACCCCCAGCCCTAACCTTCAATATTTCTCTTTCTTGCCTTGTGTGTTTGTAGATTTAGGTTTTTGGAAGATTGGAAATCATTAAGAATCAAGTCACAAGGTTTCTCAAGTCTTCTCTTCATTCAAAAACTTAAAATATCAGCAAAAACTCACTTTCAGGTTAAAAAATCAGAGTTTTAGAAGCGGAAACCTATAGAGAATCAAAGTGCAGACCGGGAGCTCTAGATTCCACTCTTGAATATTTAGAAATTCAAAAGTGGACTCATTCTCAATGAGTGCCGAATGAGTCCCAATTCCAGGTCAATTTTGATTTTTCTACATTTTTAGATACCCTTTTGTCTGAAATGAGTTCTAGCACAGTTTTGTAGAACTAAGACTGATTCGCCTAGAATGGTGAATGAGTCCCATCAGGCCTAAAAATCAGCATCAATAGCATTCCAAAATCTATTTCCAGTCTCCATCCATACCCTAGGTGCACACTTTTAGTCTCATCCATTTCTATTCAGTTTTGTTCACATTTCTAAGTGTTCTTGCATTACACAATGTGTTTTCAAATAAGTCACATTTCTTAGGTATTGCATTCATAATCAATCAATTTCATGTCTCTTTTTGATTTAGATCATCTCATTTAGCCTAAATAACATCATACACATATTAATTTGAGTGAACCACCTAGACTTTTTGAGTGGTGTTTATCTATCTCCTTTTAGGTGAAACATCCTAAGAGTGCAAGAGTAGCCTATAAATCCTACCCAAAAATCTATGGTTCATTTTGGTGAACAAATGAAAAAATATATGGTTCAAACTTTCATCATATAATGAAATATATCTATAACAATAACATTTATCAAGTTGAAATAGACCTCGAGCCTGAAAGTCACTTGCACCTAGGAGCTACAAGTCCTCTAAAAATATTGATTCCAACATCCAATATGGACCCTCTTGAAATATAACAAAACAATGAGGAATTAGTGTCTAAATTATCTGGTAATGATTGGGGATCCTTAGAATTTAAACCATCATTTATGGGTGAATACATAATCATACAAAAGAAAGACAAAAAACAAAAACAATCAACAATAATGTCCACACACAATTCAGATGACCTTTCGCAAGCATCCACCTCAACCAATTTAGACAAAGAAGAAAACTATAGAATAAAATTTGAAGTAATGAAGGAGCTTTATGGAAAATTTTATGACCTCATGAAACAATTTGGATATAGTGGCAAAGGATGTGGTGCTCGAGAGAAAGGTATCTGCAACCCTATAGAGCTTAAGACAACAAACGACTCACAATCTTGATTATTGTTCCTTGATCGAGACAACCAAACCTTCACTCAACATCAACAATCTCATAAAACACACTCCCACATCATCTTTAACAATTGTCCATCCTCAACTCATCAACACTAGTGGTCTTGCAAATTATCCTTTACAAAGTATGAAACAAACCAATGAACCTTCGCTTAATTTCAATGTCATCATGTAAAACACTCACAAATTGAATTCGTTAGATTTTACACCCTCCTATAAAGGAGAGGAAAAAATATTGCAATCGAGAGAAACTTGCATAGATATGACAACTCATACTAAGCAAGATGTATCTTTGAGGCCAACCACAACACCACCTTCTACCATTGATCAAGAGGGTATCTTGTTCAAACTCCTCCAAGATCACTTGATCACCCTCCCCCTAGAACTCGTAAGAAATGTTATTCCAAGATTTCATTTTGTGCCTATCATAGAGTTCATGGTCATTTCACCAATAAATGTAAGGCTTTGGGAAGTAAAATCCAACATTTTCCAGAGTTTGGTATGCTTCCCTCTATGAGGGCACCTAATCCCTCTAGTTGATACCAATTTTCACTCTCACATGCATTTCATCAATCCTCTTTATCTTGCACTTAGTGGGGGAAAGGGGTTTAGTTGCCTTGTCCTCATATGTCACTTGCCGTTTCCTCCTTTGGCTAGTTGTTAACCTTTCATGAAAATATAAGAGCAAGCTTGGGATGTGGACAACATGCCTTAAGTTGGCTTGCATCTGACATACTACCTTATTCATGGCCTAGCTTATCAGAAACATATGGCATGGCATGGGGCTTTCTGTGTAAACTATCATCATCTTCTTCTTCTTCTACTTTAAAGCAATTGCTCACAATATTGGTGCTCACATTTGCTTTAATGTGGGGGCATACATCACCACTCACATTTTCATTGTGTGATTTATTTCTTCTTGTGATACGTCCTTTTCTTGGTGGAGTCATTGGGCTTGATTCTCTCTAAGAGTGTGATACTTCTCTTGACACATCCTCTCTTGGAGACGTTAAGCACAATGTCCCCTAAGATGAGACCTTGCATGAACAAAACAAAATCTATTTGTTCACATTCCTTACACTATTTTACATTAACAATGTCTATGAGTTTCAAGCACACGAAGTTTTGCTTACCTCATAGGGCTCAAACCAAACTTTTCCCTTATGGCACCCTATTAAAGTTATCAGGAGGTATAACTTTGATATGGTTGAGTGGGAAGCCCATTTTGCGGCACGACTTTCCCCATAGCCACCTATGTGTTTGTGAGTGCATACCAACTAGTGCATGTTTCTCACCTTTTGGGACTTCTCACCTGACGCACAACCAAGAGTTTCGTTACCACAAAGTGAGTATGCATTTTCATTTTGGACAAACAACCTAGATCTGATCTACAACTAGTTGGACGAACGGTCAAAGCTTGATCCACCTTTTTATTTTTCAAATTACTTCTAAGGAATAACTCACCCCATGGATGAACTGAAGTTCTGTGGCCCCAGAGTGAGTGCATATTTTCCACCCCATTTTTTGTTCTTTCCATTGCATTAATGTTTTATCTTACTAGTTTTACCTAGGATCCTAGATCCTAGGGCTCGGTTGCCTTCTTGATCTTTGTAATTCTTTGTTGTTTGCATCTATACACTTGAATCTCTTTTGAATGTCTATTTTAGTGTGAGTTTGAAGCAAGTTCATCCTCTCACTAAAGTGGGGGCTAAATGTACTGTAGAAAAAAGGGACCTCTTGCTTGACATGGGAATAATTCATGTAAAATTGGACTTAATGAGGCCTCGATTTGGTGTTGTGGGGAATTTTATGCATCCACACTAGGTCCCGGACCTTTGCAAATTGAATAACATCTTTTTATCCATGTCTTGCAAAGGTGAATATTGTAAAGTGTTGTAAGATACTTTCATGCATTTCTAGACTTAATGAACCCATTTATCCCTAATTCAACATTATAAAGTGTATTTAATTACATATTCACATCAATCTAGAAGCCTTTTGAATTAAACATAATGATAAACTAGTGTTGTAATGTGTCTCACACATTCACATTGGTTCTTGTGCCTTCCTAGGCTATGTGGACCTCATTTTAGTGTTGTGAAGTGTACTTAATCACACTTTCACATTGAATTTTGTGTCCCAAGCCCTAATTTACCTTTACATCATCATTAATAGGCCCCTATTAACCCATATTGTGCATCCTAAGGCTTCAATTGATAAAATAACCAACAAAGTTGCAAGTTAAATATTATTTCCTTATCTCCTGGCATCTTAGCTAGAAAAATGGCCCCTATGGGACCCATTTTACAACCATGGAAAGTTAGTCCCATCCAGGTGGGACCCATTCACCATGGGTGGGAATGAGTCCCATTTGGCCCAATTTTGACCTTTGAGTGAGAAAAAAGTGAAATTTAAGTTTAATATTACTTCATGTCAGCCTGTGATGAGGTATTAACGGGTAAAATATGTGAAATTCCTATAGATATAACTCTTTTAACCCTAATTCACATCTCTTTTCATTCATTGATCCACCAATCTTCCATCTCAAGTCAAGCAACTTAGGGTTTCATCACTTTAAGTCAACAAGATAGCAATTTTTAGACATTCAAGGGTTGAATCTTCATGTTTTGCTACATAATTTCAAGATCAATCATCATGACAAGGTAATAACTCCATTATTTCATGTTTCATTCCATTATTTCATCATTTTGGTTTAATTACCTAAAAGGGGTTTGACCAAGGCAAACCCCTGGTCGCACCCACAAAAGGATATGAAAATCACAGTAAAACCTTTCCTGGGAATTAGACATTCCAGCAGGTGACTAATATCTTTTTTATGGATGTTCATTTACTTGTCAAACCAGGGAACGTATACTTTGAATGGCGCAGAACAATATATGCACTAAGAACTAGTTTCAATCACAACTTAATAGAAATAAATACTTGGAAGGAATTCTATTTACGCTATGGAAAGGTAATGCAAAGTTCTTTTAACTAAACCATGATTTGACTAAAACAGAAACCATAATAGCTACGATTGAAACATAAACTATGAACTAGCCCTAGTCTGTAGGAACATGCACAGAGATGGATTCCCGATGCTACAGGAGCAATACAAGACTAAGTTTGTATGAAAAATTTAAAGATGAAAGCTAACTGATGATCAACAGAAAAGAACAGCTAACTAACTAGCTACAGATACTTACTAAGCGGGCCCCCTTAGCAAGCATCTAATGATTACGCAAGTGCTAAACTCAAAACATCATCAAACTTTATTCATGAAAATAGAATGGTATACATTGTTTTGTTGATATGGAAACTAACAACAAACTCTGTCTCTTATCATACAGATTCTATTTTTCATTCTTACATGATATCTGATATCTCTCTATCACTATGCTTCTATCTTACTTCTAACTATCATCTCCTTCCCCACTTGCGCAGGAGGAGTACCTTATTTAAAATCAGGAGAACAACTAACTAACTAACCCTATCAAAGAAAGACGTGGAAGTAAAGTGTATCACAGAATCAAGGAACAAACTTCATAAATGAATTTATCCGTTTGACCCGATCCAGAGAGAATCTAGCGCTCCACTCTTTCCAGATTGACTGTCATTAAAAATCTTTCCCAACGGTTTCAGTCAAAGAGTGTTCGCCAGAGCTTCCTCAAAGTCTTGCATGAAATAGACTTTACTATAAGGCTGAGATCGGCTGCGCTTGACTCGATCATACTTTCTTCAACAACCTACAAAACACAAGGTAATAGATGCGAAAGAAAAGGTGCATGGCACATACACAATATCCATTCATTAATCACATATTTAAATCTATTTCATTATTCATAAACTATATGCGATATACCAGTCATTTAGGGAGTCAGCGAGGTAATAAATGTAGTCAAGTCAACACAATAGGCTGTAGGAATATGAAAATATTTTGCTACGGGATATCCCCATAAAAGGTTTCAAAAGAGTTTAAACAACCATGAATAACAAAAGTAAAGGTATTAAGAATTCATCATAATATCCAAACTATGAGCACATTTTTGGCTCATCATTTGCCCCCTACTTAGCCCAATGTTGGTCCTCTAGCATTAACTTTCCTAGTGGTTTCTCTGAAAGCAGTGGTTGAGGCATGACTCTAAAATGAAGTTCCAAACCTGTAATAAAATCCTCTTAAAGTTTGCCACCTCTCATACCTAAGAGCTTCTGAATCATTATTAAGATTTGTAGCCTGGTAAGGATAAAGGGGCCACATTAGCACAAGAGGTTTGAATGTCAATGGCAACCACAGTTCAAATCTCTTTTGAAGTCCCAACTGCATATATTTGCTTGATCGTTTAAGAGTTGCTGTGAAATTTAGGGGACTGTGAGGTTTGGACCTTCTTAGCCCAACAGTTAATCTTTCCCACCTTTTCTCACTTTTGGTGTATGACAGTCTCCAAAATGAATATGACTATGCCTGAAATTCATCATATACCTGTTTCCTAAGATCAAATATTTTCTCTCTGGCTATATTATTATGAATGCCATATGTCAGAGTAAGCTAGGTTTTCAGCATTGCATGGGGGTTTGAACTTTGAGAGCGTAATGGAACAGACTCATTCCTTTCGGCTTCCCCATATGTTTCCCATTTCCTATCATAATTTGCTTCATTTGCTACCCATGATATAAATGATCTCAAATGGATATCACCAATATATAGAAGAGGATTCCATTCTGTTTCAAATGGAATTAAAAAGCCATGTAAATAAAATTCACATAGAGAATTTCTTAACCAATTAGGGGCTACCTAGTATGCGTCGTAAAATTCTTTAGCAGTGTGAAGTATAGGATCTTGATTTCTAGAAATTCTCATTAGTTGGAACCATAAGAATTGTTCCTTAAGGCACAAAGCATAAACTTTGGGTGGTGGTCTGCATTCCATAATCTGACCAGTTACTTTTAACATTTCATCCATTTTTGCTTTTAACTCAAAAATTTCCTATTTTTGACTTTCAATTTCCTTTTTCAGTTTCTTCCTTTCTACCTCCCATAGACTTTGTTGCATGTTAGTCTGGGCTAGGTGCCAAAAAGTCAGGTTTTGCAATGTAACTGGTACCCAGTTAGCTTTGACATATTCCAGAAACTCAATAAAAAATGTCTTCTTATAAACAACAATGGCTTTACAAGTTGCAGGGGGAAATGTAGCTTCACTAGGCACATCCAATTATGTAGTCAGTTCCTGCTCTTGCTATAGAATGAATTCTTGTTGCTGCAGTGGAGAAGACTGTGCTTCCTTCGAAAACTACATTGCAGCGGTAGCCAAGTCATCAAGACTTGGTAACCCTTTTTCATTATGCCCCATTTCCTTTGTCTCAACTTGTTCCTCTTCAGGAACGAATGAACTCTGTAGCATTTTTGGACACATTCTGAGAAACATCAAATTTAGACTCGACGGACTCTTCTGAAATTACAATAACCTCTGGTTGAGGTGAAGCAGGGGAGGTCTTACATTGTTTCCTTGTGGAAACTCTTCTTGGCACTGGTGCGGCTGTAGGAGGTGTTTTGGTAGCCTTCCTCTTTCTGGTCTGCCTAGAGGGTTCTGCCCTACCAGAGGATGATGGTGAACTGATGATAGCAACAGGTGTTGTTGTAGGAGAGACGACTGTAGGGGAAGGTGTTGGAAGAGAAGAGCATTTCCTTTTCTGAGAATGAGGGTCAGACTCTAGGGTTTGTTCCGCCCTAGATGAATCTCCTGCCTTTGTTTTTCCCTTCTCTCTCCTAGTGGCAGACCTAGTTTGTACCCGAGCAGAGGATTCCGGTGGGGGAGCTGCAGGACCAGGTGCTATAGGAGTAGATGACCCTTGCCTTGTTCTTCTACTAGTAGACACAATTTCTTCTTTCTTTTTATGAGGCCGTGGGGTAAGTACCCTAGGGGGTTGTGGAATTTGCAAGCTCTTTTGGGCAACGAATTGTTGCCAGGAAAGAGGTGAGACATCTCTCAAAGAGTGTTCAATCAATAATTTAATAAGGCCATGGTGAGTAATAGAATTATCTTTCCCTTGTTGGGTTCCATGGGAACTTTGTTCCAGAAATTTTAACAGGAAATTCGAAACATTTACAACTAACCCATGCCTCATATGACTTAATAATTTGAAATGATAAGAATGCAAGTAGGAGAAACGACCTTCACAGGTTAAATACCTAATTATGTAAGTAGCATATTTTGAATAAGGAGGAGGCAATGATAACTACTTGCATCCCTACTTGGAGACTTCCAAAGGTCCATCAGTGGGTATTGAGAATTCAGCCCTTGCAAAAGCAGCATCTGAAGAAAAATTTTCTCTAGCGGCTGGAAGCCCGGTTACTTTAGCAATTCTGTCTTTAGTTGCAACAACTGTTAGACCCCATACAATAGCGTCCCCTTCAGAAAGGGTTCTCAAAAATTCCCCAGCATCCTCCTCATCAAAATCATTTAAGCTCAAGAAGTAGTTTAACCATCCACAGAGGCTGAATGCCTGGACTGTTTGAGGATTTTTCAATAATAATTCATGAGCTATAGGCTCATGTCGCACCAGTTGACCACCCATGTTCACAGTTTTCTCCTAGCTGAACTCAACTCCCTGCTGAAAATTTAAAAAATTTCCTCTTTGTTTCCCTTTCTGTTCTAGTTTTTTTTCTTTCTGTCATGCCGTCACATTTCTCTCTTTTCCAAAAATGAACTTTTTGAACAAGCAGTTTTGATTGTAATTTACAAGAAAAACATGCAAATGAAAAGGACGTGTGATCATATTTGGAAAGTACCAGAAAAATAATAAAGAAAGGTTATTTGCACAGTTATGGCAGCGGTGAAAAGACAAGTTTTAAAAGGTGGATTACCCCGCCCCCTACTTAGAGTATGACATGTGTCCTCACATGTACTAAAGAATAGGCAGAGATCGGATAATAATGACTAGTACAGACGTAGTAATAAATGAATAGAATAAAATAAATCAAATATGTGATAACAAAAGCTATGGCGTACCTTTGATAATTGTGTGTACGTGTGAAGAAAGATGATGGTGTCTTCATGAGGTGACAGTTGGGAATGATATCATAATGAAGGGTAATGCGAATGGATGAGGTGGATGGGTGATGTGGGCAGATGAGATGAATGGATCGAATGGATGGATGACATGGATAGATGGAAGATAAAGAAGTGGGATGTGGCGACAAGTGAGTATGGAGAAAAAGGGGTTTCCTTAAAAGAAAACTTTTATTATGAGCATGTTTTTCAAAATTACGGTGAATTTGCAGGAGAAAGGCTAAAGCCTTCAGCAACAAGAAGAGTAGTGGGAGGATCCTAAACAAACTGTTGTATGAATTATTCTTTTGATACTGGTTTATGGTACAACTAGAGTGGGTGGCCATTAACTAGCAATTTGAAATGGACTAGATCAATTGTCGCTAGCTGTACAGCTTTGTTGTCGAACACATTCTCAGCTGCATAGGGACCAAGCCAATGTGTAGTGAGTTTACCTTGGTTTTCTTGATATCTGGAATCATATAACAGAGCCCAATCACCAACAGAAAATTGCTTGGTTTTGATGTGCTGATCATGCCATTTCTTTCTTTATTGTTGGACCACTTCGGTATGCTGCAGGGCATCTTTTCTCATTTTGTCCAAAGCATTTAGCTATAGGAGAAGTTCCTTCTGTGCTTCAGATATTTCCATATTGAGTTCAAGAGTTGTCCTCAATTTTTTGTGCTCAAATTCTATGGGCAATATGGTTGTTTTCCCATAAAGCAACTCAAAAGGTGTAAACCTAGTTGTTGTCTTCCATGTAGTCCTGTAGGCCTAGACTGCTTCAAGAAGTCTAGTGCTCCAATGTTTTCTATGGAGCTACACTGTCTTTGTTAGGATCACCTTAATTTCCCTGTTTGTAACCTCAGCCTGACCATTGGCTTGAGGGTGATAGGGGCTAGACTTCCTATGTTTGATTTTATAGTCATTCATTAGTGCAGTGATCAAATTGGATGTGAACTGAGCTTCCTGATCAGTTACAAGCTCTCTGAGAACTCCAAATCTAGTGAAAATTTGTTCATACAGAAATTCAACAACCTTGTTATCTGGAGCATGAGTCATAGCTTTTACCTCAACCCATTTTGTTACATAATCTGTGCAAACTAGAATGTATGACTTTCCATTTGATGGTGGATCAATTGGTCCCACAAAATCCATTCCCCACTTATCAAAATGGGTGACTATTACCTATGGATATAGTGGCATTTCATCTGACTTGGTTGGTCTTCCCATATGTTGGCATTTGTCACATTTCTTTGTATAAGCCACAACATTCTTGTGTAACGTTGGCTAGTAGTACCCTGTTGTAAGAACCTTCATTGATGTTCTCTTTGCTACAAAATATCCCCGACATGGTTCATCATGGCAAGCTTGCAAAATATCATAAGTCTCATTTTCTCTTACACATCTTTGCATCACTTGATCAGGTCTAGTATAAAACAGACAATTCACAATCCATGAAAAGTTAAAACTCTTCTCTATTAACAATTTGTTTTCTTTTTGAGAAAAGTGAGCTGGTATTCTGCTTGCTGCTAGATAATTGGAAATGTCTAGATACCATGGAGTATGTGCAGCAATGGAAAACAAGTGTTCATCTGGGAACCTATCAATCAATGACCTCGTGTTCAACAGGTGCAACTATTTGAAGTCTTGATAAAAAGTCATCCGCAACATTAGCTCTTCCTGGTTTATCAATGATTGTAATGTCAAATTCTTGTAACAATAGGAGCCATCTTGCCAATCTACCAGAGATGGCAGGTTTTTTCATCAGATACTTGATTGCTGCATGGTCAATGTGGATGAATATCTGATAACCTATGACATAATGCCTAAACTTATTTAAAGCATACACTACTGCGAGCAATTCCTTTTCTGTAACAGTATAGTTTAGCTCAGGACCTTGAAGGTTCTTGCTAATAAAATAGATAGCATGCTCAATTGAATTTTCTTTTTGACTTAAGACTGCCCCTATAAAAAAATCAGAGGCGTCAGCATGTATGTGAAAAGGAAAATTCCATTTTGGACCTTGAAGAACAAGAGCTTTAGTAAGCAAGTCTTTTAGTTGCAGGAAGGATTTTTCACAGACCTCTGTCCACTCAAATTGAAAATCCTTAGTTAATAAGGCATAAAGTGGACTAAAAATTTTACTGAAATCTTTTATAAACCTTCTATAATACCCTACATGGCCAAGGAAGCTTTTGACATCCTTTTGTTTTGCAGGAGTTTGTAAATTAAGAATAACTTCAATTTTAGCAGGGTCAACCTGAATTCCATTCTTGGAAATATGATGGCCTAGAACAATACATTCTTCCATCATTAGAAAACACTTTTCACTATTTAGAGACAAAATTTTCTCTTTACACCTTTTCAATACTTTTTCTAAATTCACCAGTACTTCTTCAAATGTGACTCCATAGGTAGTGAAATCATCCATATAAATCTCCATACGTCATGAGATATATCAGCAAAGATACTAATTACTACTCTATGAAATATTGCTGGCGTATTGCATAGACCAAAAGGAAAGACTAAGTAAGCAAATGTTCCCCATGGACAGGTAAAAGTGGTCTTATCTTGATCTTCAGGGGCAATTTTTATCTGATTGTACCCACTGTAACCATCCAAAAAGGAAAAATATCTTTTTCCATATAGTGAGTCTAGTACTTGGTCTACAAACGGTAGTGGAAAGTGATCTTTTTTAGTAGCAGTCTTCAACTCTCTATAATCTACACACACTCTCCATTTTCCACCTTTCTTAGGGACAATAACTAATGGAGAAACCCACTGACTATCAGAGATTGGGTAAATAAAACTAGCATCAAACAACTTTTGAAGCTCATTTTTAACTATTTCTCTAAGTGTTGGATTTATTCTTCTTTGAGGCTGCCTAACTGGTAAACAATCTTCTTTGATATAGATCCTGTGAGTACAAATTTGAGGATCTATTCCTTGCATGTCCCCATATTCCCATGCAAAAGCTTTATGCTGATCTTGTAGCATTTTTAATAAGACAGTCTGTTGGGATTGTGACAGCTTGCTATTGATATTCAAATAGTGACCTAGAGATAATTCTATATGCTTAGTGAGATTACTCATAGAATCTATAGGTGATGTTTGTACCTCTTGTGGAAGCAAGTTATGAAAAATTGCAGGAATTTTAGGCAACAAACTCTTAGAATTTAGTTGTTGTAGGAAACATTGTAGATGGCTACTATTTGGATCAGATGAACTACCCGTATCAAAGTTAAACTGCAAAATTTGAAAAAGCAAGGAATCCTCATTCTAGAGTTGTGAGAATGGATCATTTTGAAGCATCATTAATTGAATCAATGAATTGGCTTCTTCAGTTTCTTCCCCCACATCTGGCCAAATAGGTTGGGACAAATCTGGTTGAGGTCTAACAAGCAGATACAAAGCCAATTTTTTTGTGGACTGTCCATCAGAAATGGTCATATCTGGAGAATGAAATCCTATAAAAGCATCAGTAGTGGCTAACCATGGTCTACCAAGGTTAACTGGATATCCTCCTAAAATTGCCTTAACTGATAATATTGTGAAATTAGTTGGATACTCCAAAGATTCAAGAGTGACAATTACATTTTCCACCATTCCATCAGGTTTAACTGTGGAGCTATCTACAAGCTGTAGAACTGTAGGTGTAGACCTAATGTTTAGAATGTTCAAGGAGTCAATAGTATGCTTTGTCATGACATTAATGGAAGCACTTAAGTCAATCAAAACATTTTTCACAATTTAGCCATTTATATGTATTTGCACTACAGAACTTCTATGGTCAATGTACTTTGGAATGACTACATTTCCCAACATTATATCAGCCAATTTCCCTAAGACATGAATTTTTTGGTGATCATTTTTCTTCCATCCAGGCTTCTTCAAACAGGCCTCTTTAATAGCTTTTCCAAAAAAAGGAACATCTTTAATAGCCTAAAATAAAGGGATTTGAATTTGTACATTCTTGAGCTGATCCAAAATGTCAAAAGTGGGTTCTTCCATGGATTTAAATGCAGTACTTTACAACCTCTAAGGAAAAGGTGGTTTGTCTTGACTTTGCAAAATAGGCTCCTTAGAAACCATATCAGTTATAGGCATATGCTCAGTAGGAACAATAGGTGCAGTAGATTCTTCAAGGGGAGAATCTTGTATTTCAGTAATTAGAGGCAGTTTTGGAGTAGGTAGAGTGGTTCCAGACCTCAAATGGATATCATTAATGTTTAAGGCATAAGCTTGATATTGGTTGGCTTCAGCAAGATACATAGGCTGTTCTGGCTGCTATTGTTGCTTATTATTGGGATTTGGCAACAGCTAGGTAGGCATAGGCATTTGTTTTGAAGGGCCAGTATTTGTGGTAGTTGTTGTAGGAGGTGGCATGAGGGCCTGTGGTTGTGGATGTGGAAGCTGCAGGAACCCAGGGGACTAGTTTTTCCATTGCTGAGTACTTCTCCATTGAGGATTCTGCTATCAATTACCTAGCGGTGGGGTCCATTGTCCTTGTGGCTACTACCAACCTCCTTGAGGAGATTTCCATTGAGGGGTCTGATAATTAGGCCAACTTGGTTGAGATGTATTCCAAGGTGGTGGTCGTCCATATGTAGGTTGCCATTGGTTATTATAGCCAAAATAAGGATTACCAAAAGTCAAAGGATCTTGAGGCATACCTTGTCTTTGAGCCCATGGTCTCCTTTGTGCAACAAAGAACACTTGATCATCATCACCTTCTACTGGCTTAAAGTCAGTAGGTAATTGCTTAGCTTCTAGATTAGCGACCATCTTGCATCTGTAGTCATGTTTCTTCTGTCTACAGTATGGACAAAACTCAGCCAAAACTGGGCCTCAGCTTCCTCATGTTTCTTCCGAGCTTGCATAGTGTCCACTTGTGTAGCCATATTATTAATGATATCCTGCTTGAAATCAGACATCAAATTTGTTATCTCCATCCGGGAAACTCCACCGGAAAAAGACTTCCCCACTATAGCATGATGACCTTGACCTTTCTTAACTATTTCTCAAGAGTAGTTAAGACATATTTTCTTTATATCATCCCAAGGCAGTTGGGTTATATCACCTCCTCCCATCAGGTCCAGGGCGTCTATACAGGCATTACTGATTCCCCTTAGAAAGAGTAGTTTCTGAGAGTTTTCATTGAGAGTATGGTTTGAGTTCCTTTTTAGGGAAAACAAGAATCTTGAGATATAATCTTCCAGAATTTCATCCTCCTTTTGCTGAATTCTGAATATGTCATCACCTTTACTAGCACTCTTAAAATATTCCTTATATTTCTCAAGGAATTTTGTTTGCATGGCTACCCAACTATCAACAGCGCCTCTTTCCAAACTCATGAACCATCTGAGAGCTCCCTCCTTCAAGGTGGAACGAAACAACTTTAGTTTGTGAGCATCTGAATTATAGTCATAACTGCGACAGAGGACATCGAACTCAAACAAAAAAGTTTCTGGGTCCTCTGTAACTAGGCCATAGAACTTGGGAAGCAATGAAGAAGGAATATTTTTAAGATTGTCAATATCCCGCTGGGGAACAATGGGAAACTCAAAAGTAGGAGGTGGATTAGGTGGATTATTTGCCATATTTGCATGCTGGAATAGCAGAGCAAATGGATTTTCCTCAGGTTCTTTGTTAGCTGGGTTAAATGGTAGTTCAACAAATAGGTTTTCAGGGAGGAACCTTCCCAGTGCGTCTCTTCTTCTTCTATGCACACAATAGAATAGGTGGTATTTAAAAAGAGCTTGAAAATACTTAAACAACTGACTAAACTACTGCTAACAATGACTATAGCAAGTTCTTAGATTGGCACCATCCCTAGCAACGACGCCAAAAATGGTCACACCCACAAAAAGATATGAAAATCACAGTAAAACCTTTCTTGGGAATTGGACATTCCAGCAGGTGACTAATATCTTTTTATGGACATTCATTTACTTGTCAAACCAGGGAACGTATACTTTGAATGGTGCAGCACAATATATGCACTAAGAACTAGTTTCGGTCACAACTTAACGTAAATAAATACTTGGAAGGAATTCTATCTATGCTACAGAAAGGTAATGCAAAGTTCTTTTAACTCAACCATGATTTGACTAAAATAGAAACCATAACAGCTATGACTGAAACACAAACTATGAACTGGCCTTATGCTGTAGGAACAGGCACATGGATGGATTCCCGATGCTACAAGAGCAATACAAGACTAAGTTTGTATGAAAACTTCAAAGATGAAAGCTAACTGATGATCAACAGAAAAGAACAGCTAACTAACTAGCTACAGATACTTACTAAGTGTGCCCCCTTAGCAAGCATCTTCTAATTATGCAAGTGATGAACTCATAACTTTATCAAACTTTATTCATGAAAACAGAATGGTATACATTGCTTTGTTGATATGGAAACTAACAACAAACTTTGTCTCTTATCATACAGATTATGCTTTTCATTCTTACATGATATCTGCTATCTCTCTATCACTATGCTTCTATCTTACTTCTAACTATCATCTCCTTCCTCACTCACGTAGGAGGAGTACCTTTTTTAAAATCAGGAGAACAACTAACTAACTAACCCTATCAAAGAAAGAAGTGGAAGTAAAGTGTATCCCAAAATCAAGGAACAAACTTCATAAATGAATTTATCCATTCAACACGATCTAGAGAGAATCTAGTGCTCCACTCTTTCTAGATTGACTATCATTAAAAATATTTCCCAATGGTTTCAGTCAAAGAGTCTTCACCAGAGCTTCCTTGAAGTCTTGCAGGAAATAGTCTTTACTGCAAGGCCGAGATCGGCTGCGCTTGACTTGATCATACTTTTTTCAACAACCTGCGAAACACAAGGTAACAGATGTGAAAGAAAAGGTGCATGGCACATACACAATATCCATTCATTAATCACATATTTAAATCTATTTCATCATTCAAAAACTATATGTGATATACCAGTCATTTAGGGAGTCAACGGGGTAATAAATGTAGTCAAGACAACACAATAGGCTACACGAATATTTTGCTACAAGATATCCCCATAAAAGGTTTCAAAAGAGTTTAAACAATCACGAATAACAAAACTAAAGGTATTAAAAATTCATCATAATATCCAAACTATGAGCACATTTTGGGCTCATCAACCCCCATGCCCTAGCCTTCAACATTTCTCTCTCTTTCCTTGTGTATTTGTAGATTTAGGTCTTTTGGAAGCTTGGAAATCATTAAGAATCAAGTTGAAAGGTTTCTCAAGTCTTCTCTTTATTCAACAAGTCAAAATATTAATAAAAAAGCACTTTCGGGTTTAGAAATCAGAGTTCCAGAAGTGGCAACCTGTACAGAATCAAAGTGTAGAATAAGAGCTTTGGATTCCACTCTTGAATATTCAAAAATTTAAAAGTGGACTCATTTGCCATGAGTGGTGAATGAGTCCCACTTCTAGGTCAATTTTGAGTTTTCTGCATTTTTAGACACATGTTTGTCTCAAACGGGTTTTGACACAGTTTTGCAGAACTAGGACTGATTCGCCCAAAATGGTGAATGAGTCCTACCAAGATTGAAAAAAAACATCAGTAGCATTCCATAATCTAGGTGCACACTTTTAGTCTCATCCATTTCTATTCAGTTTTGTTCACATTTGTAAGTGTTCTTGCATTACACAATGTGTTTTCAAACAATTCACATTTCTTAGGATTTGCATTCATAATCAATCAATTTCATAGCTTATTTGCATTTAGATCATCTCATTTAGCCTAAATAACATTGTACACATCTTAATTTGAGTGAATCACCTAGACTTTTGAGTGGGGTTTATCTCTCTCCTTTTAGGTGAAACATCTTAAGAGTGCAAGAGTAGCCTATAAATCCTACCCAAAAATCTATGGTTTAGATTGATATATCTAAATAATCCCTAATTTTTATTTTATTTTCCTATAATTAATCTACCCAAATGTCTTTAATACTAGATAAGCATACCCCAAACAAGCATCGATGCTTTCTATTGAGACCAAAACTTCCCGATATTCAAATGAGTACATGGTTACATGCGTCATTTCATTTTCAATATACTTTGCACTATAAATTTTGGAGCATGAGTAAAATCCCACCTTAATTAGAAAAGAGAATCTATGCCTATGTTTTTCCATGATTACTATATATATATATATATTTCATGTCTACAAATTTATAGTAGAATAATTTTGTAACCTATGTGTCTAGGGTGTCTATAGGGTGACTTATGGGGGCCAACAAATTTTATATAACAAAATATTTTAAACTATATTAAATAGTTTCCTCTAAGAAAAGCTTAATTATTTATTCATTTCCCAAGCATATTATTATTGCAAAAATAGGGGCATTGTTAACTTCATTGTAATTCTTCAAGCTTTCATTCATATCTAAATAGAGGTAGTGATTTTATACTTTGGTTTCTACTATCTTTAAATTTTGAAAATAATTAAAACCTAGAAAAATGACATGGAAGGCCAATAGATATACTAAATATGACTCCATACATAATCTAGAGGTATCCAACACCTTATTCAACTAATCATGTAGTGTATATTGATCAACGTGTTCCAATGAATATTCATTCCATCACAAATGAAACTGATAAAGTGATACATCCAAGGATAAAAATAATGGGTATTTTAGAGGCCAAAAAACATACTCAAGAGAATGACCACCTATTTTTGGATTCTCTTTGAATTCATTATGATTGATGAAATTATCCATCATAATAATATAATTTCTCTAATTCTACAATAATTTTTCATTAATTAAATTAGTAGTCTACATAATTATATTCTAAAAAAAAAATCCTTAGTATTAAGTTTTTCATATTTATCATACAACTAGGGATTCAAAATGCTATTTTATGCCTAAGACGTTTTATCTATCTAGGCCAATTATCCTTCTATTATTTTTATCATAGGCCTCAAAACAATCTAAAAGAGGTTATAAAAACTATATGAATATTAGGAAAGCAATAATTTTCACTAATCTAGACCTAGCCATGTATTGGGCCATGAGTGTTATATGTCCTTTAGTATTGACCCCATGTAGAAATTATTTTATGTTGACATGCCCAAGATCTATATCTCCAATATTTATTCATGGATAGAACATATTTGAGAGAGGATGACAAATTTTATATTTGTAATTTATTGATGCTTTTTTCCTACAAATCACACATAAAAGGCCATAATTAGTATCTTTTTTCTTCAATTATCAATTCATTACACTCTATAGTGAAATGAGTAAGTTAAGGTTCAATGAATAAATAATTCCTAATAAGTATTATTTTTGTTTTACTATCTTGCATGCTACTGAGTGAGCACATGGTTTATTGATAACCTAGTGGAAAATATGATATTAGGATCCCAACATGATCCCTAGGTAACATTTAATTCCATTTCCCAATAATGTATCATGGTCACTAGGAAGGTTAAACCATAGGAATGAATAATTCATACCTAAAAGATCATCATACAATGAAATGACCAATCTCAAAACCCAAGTAATTCTCATGATCAATATGGGATTCAAGGATAGAGTATCCAATAAAATAGGTACATATCTAAGGGAATACCATTAATCATCATTCTAAAATAATTTTTAGTTTAAAATATTAACAATCAAAGTTTTGGAATATAATAGATTGAGTTTCAATGCAATAAATACATTGATATTTTAATCATGAAAAGAAAAAATAATAAAATATCAAGGATCTAGATATGGGAGGACTTACTCATGAATACTTAAGATAAAAAAATACAAAAAAATTGATTTTGAAATACTTAGACTATATCAAGGATCAACATTTTAGGAAAACCTCCAACTAAATACCTTTTTTACAATAGATTTTGAAATGAAATAACTAAGGTTTAATGAAGGATTGACATTTAAGTAAAATATCAAGTTGGTTTCTAGGAACAATGAATCTTTAACTCCTAACTTTAAAAGGTATACATTTTTTATAAGTATGGGAGCTAGTCCTAGGCCATTCTTACAAGTTGCTATCATCAGGACATCAATAGGTACAAAATAGACTATAGCCATGAAAATTAGATCTATTTTTATGGAAAAATTAAAGTATTAATAAGATACAAAATTAAAAACATAAATTAAACAAAATCCATCAAAATACAAAGGAAATATAAAAAAAAAATTGTAGCACAAAAAAAAGGAAAACACATGAATAGAAGAATAATAAAAAGAAAACACAAATTTTGGTAAAAAATAAAAGGAAATCAGATACAATTGAGGAAATAGATGTGAAAATATATCTCAAAATTAAAAAATAAATGATATTAGTACACTAGCATTCACGAATAAAAAATAATAATTTCTTGAAAGGGAAAATAACCAAAATATAACCATTGAAAAATTAAAAAAAGAATACTAGCGTAGAAACGTGAAATTATCATTATGCACTTAATTAGCATCACATTCATCCACTCATTAAATAAATCAAATTCACATTCATCCATTCATCAGGTAAATCATGTCTATTTAATTCAATCTTTAAGGATCATCCATTTAAATTGAATAAATTAACTTTATTTAATTTAAACCTATCATTACCTCATTTGATTAAATAAATCAATTTTAATCAAATCTTAACATTTCATCTTACATAAATCATCTCCTAGATTCATCTTCCTCAAATTAATTAACCTTTACCTTGCATCATGCTTTTAATTAAATAAACCAAACTTCATTTAATTAAATCTCAAATACATATTCTATCCCTTTTGATTTATATAAATCAAAGTATTTAAGTCAAATGAGTCAAAGGCATCTAATCATCATCTAAGTTAATCTAATCCTGATTAACCTAATCTAATCACCCATCACATCCTCTAGCTTTTCCCACTTGCACAAATAAATCAATTTATTGATTTACTAAATTCATCATTTTCTTTCAACATGACATCTTTTGAGAATATTCCTCAAGTTTGAATTTGAAAGGAAGTTGACTTGTCCCTTCCAACATGGCAATAACTTCTCTCTAACATGTCCCCCACTTGGCATTAAAGTCTCTTTTTCTCCCTCCAACAAGCCAAATTTGAATTTGAAAAAGCCAACCAATCCAATTTATTGGCACATTGACCAAAACTTGCACATTCTTCAACCACTCTCAACGTGACAAGTGTCTCCATCTCATTGGCTAAAACTTCATCCCACATTGCTCTCTTTTGAGCACTATTTCAACTTGAGAATCTATAAATAGAGGGCTTATTCTTCAACAATCCATCTACAATCTTCATGCAAAGTTACTCTCTTCAATTGAGAGCTGATTTTGTCCATTTCACTCAATCTTCAAGGCATCTATCATTGAGTTTAGCAAGGATTGGAAAAGGGTCACTTTGCACAAGTGACACCAATCCACTATGGAATAGGTATAGATCACGATTGCTTCTTTCATGTTTTTTTTATTAGTTTGCTTATAAGGCATGATGTATTATTTCATAGGAGTACTTAAAGATATGCATGGCTTAAACTAACCCATGGCTAATATTTGTTTGAGGTTTAAGTCATTTACATATTTTATAGTGCTTCATGTGGTGCTAGAAGAAGGGCAATGAGCAGATAACAACTATTGGTTTTAGTTCATAAGAAAAAAATCATTTCACAAAAAAATTCTTTCTAAATAATGATTGGCTGATTTAGTTTTATTCTTTGTCATCTGTTATATTTTCATGAGTACATTTTTCTTTTGTTTCGCAAAGATCAATGGAGCCCTTAGATTATAAAAGGTACTTGGAAATCAAAGCTAACGTTTTTTTTGAAAGTTTGAGCTAATTTCCCTTTTAGGTAGTCTATCAAAACATTCCTAATAACATTTGTGTCACGAGCCTGGCTTGGACAATAGATAAAGTTTTCATGGAAGAAACCTTGGTTGTATAAATAAATAAAAAAATCTTTGCAAGTGTAGGCCTATTTGATATGGACGTATAGATTTGCATTGCAACGTTAAAAAATGTCAAGAGGTATTAGCTTGTCTTTTTCTTTGTCATCAGAAACTCCCAATCTTACACAAATAGTCTGTCAAAAATTTCTTCAATTCTTATATTTCCATTTTAGCGTAGGCAGAGAGCACGCAGGAAAAGTTTATAGATTCGATGATCACCCATTATTTGTGCATTTCCAACTAATAGAATCTGATCAAAATCCTATTTACTTTGCATTTTGATGGATGTCTATCCTGAGTATGTGCAGGATCATGATGGGCCAAAAACTGGCAATATGATTGGTATGTGGCTGACGACTATTTTTTCACCCAAAATTGATGAAACAAAAAAGGTTTTTAAAGGAGATTCTCAGTTTTCCACCAATATAAATTATGCTTTACTTTGAATTGAATAAGTAATTATTATTCATTTTCTATTCAAATTACGACTAAAGTCTTGATTGATAGGTTGATTGAAAAACATTTATCGCTTTCAAATGGTATCACATTTTTTGAATACAAGCATGCATCACAGTCTATGCTTCGTACACTATAGGATTAAAGAAAGAAAAATTGAATTTTATGAAGTTTTGACCAAGTTAAGGTGGTCAGACATATGATTTTTTATATTTTTTAAAAAGTTGTAATAAAAAATTCATAATTAAATATTTTCTTGGAAAAAAATTACAAAAGAATATGTATCACATCGGGGCATGAGTCCTCTACTTATATCTAAAATATTATAAAAAAAATTATCATTTTACTGTGGCTAGGGTGGTCAGACAAACACCTACTTATTTTTTCCCTGAAATTTAAGTACCACTACTACATTGAAATTTCAAATTTTCACTAAATAGATTTAAACAAAAAAAAACATACCCAATAGTTTAGAACTTACATTCAATTTGCTACTGATTTTATTCTTACACATTTTTGAAATAATATAGATAACTTATTCAATTTTTTACATCAAGTTTCCTAACTCTAGTTTTTCTAAATTTTTTGGCACTTAAGGGTCTATTTTTTCCTTGATGATCCTATACATACCCTCCCCTTTTACTAAACTTCATAGGGAGGATATTGCACAAAGGTTGGGAATTTCATTTCAGATTTCAACTTGCTTAGCCTCAATGTAAAGTTATGGCGTGACTTTCCCTAATAAATAAGGAATGACTTATACACCAATGTGCTTGGCCCTTGTCTGTTAGTCTTACTTCCATTCAAAATAGTCAAGCCCAGAGTGATGTTTAATGCACTTCCTTTCATGGTTTCTATCCATATCTATATATAGTAGCCTTGACTGAGCTGTCCAAGACATATTTCAATGGTGAGCTGACTATCAAACTATATTTATAGCAAGAAGACTTGAATATTTTATCGCTTTTTGTCTGAAAAGTTGTTGACATAGGTGGGTAGAGACACATTAGAAGCCGGCCATACAAACTTTGTGAAAGAAATGAAAGAAAGCGAAGACATAGAATTAGTGGAGGTGTATTGTATCTAGGTGCGCGCAGGGTATGTGCAGGATCATGATGGGCCAAAAAGTGGCAATATGATTAGTATGTGTAGGGTATGTAGCTGGTGACCTTTTTTTAACCCAAAATTGATGAAACAAAAAGGGTTTTTAAATGAGATTCTTAGGTTTCCATCAATATAAATTATGCTTTACTTTGAATTTAATAAATAATGATTATTCATTTTCTATTTGAATTACAACTAAAGTCCTAATTGATAGGCTGATTGAAAAACATCTATAACTTTCAAATGGTATCACATTTTTTGAATCTAAAACATGTGTCACATTCTATGCTTCACATACTATAGGATTAAAAAAAAGAAAAATTGAATTTCATGAAGTTTTGACCAAGTTAAGGTGGGGACATATGAGTTTTATATTTTTTAAGTTGTAATAAAAAATTCATAATTAATTATTTTTGAAAAAATTTCAAAAATATGCATCACATCGGGACATGAGTCCTCTACTTATATCTAAAATATATAAAAAAATATGATCATTTTATTGTGGTTAGGTTGGTCAGCAGACCTACTTATTTTTTCCACTGAAATTTAAGTACTCTTGTATTGAAATTTCAAATTTTTCATAAATAGATTTTTTATTTTTTTAAATAAACCTAGTAGTTGAGAAATTACATTCAGTTTTCTACAAATTCTATTATTACATATTTTTGAAATAATATAGATAACTTATTCAAAAATTTACGTCAAGTTGCCTAAATCTGTTTTTTTTGAATTTTTTGCCACTTAAGGGCCTATTTTTTCCATGATGATCCTACACATACCCCGCAACAGCGCTACAAGCCACAAATACATTAATGATATGTACATTCACTGCTATTTGAAATCTTTTCTTTTTACTACAGACATTAGAATGCAGCTTTTACAAAATTTAGATGTCGTGTTTTGACTGTATCCTTGTGTTTTGATGTACATTCAATCCTTGTTGAAGTAATGTGGTTTCCATACAAATTTGGTGAGGAATGAATGAATTTTCTTGAAAACTTGCCATAATAGATTCTATATTTATAGATTGATACCATTGATGGGACCTACAACCACCTACATCGCCGACTATAGCCGCCTCACACCACCTCATGCAGCTTGCAACTACTCATTAATTTCTAATTAATCATCTACTAACTGCTATGCAATGTAGTCTGTAATGTGTTCTGTTTTTATGGTATCAAAACCTGCAAGTGAGTTTGATTGTAAGATTACAACTACTACTCATTGAGCTGCACAACTTTTTTTTTCACTCATGGAGATATCATTGACTTCTATAAAATCCACTTAAGTGGATTTGAGATATGTTGGGGGCAAGCTCTATCTTTCACAACAAATGGAAATCCACCATTTCGTGCCTAACAAGTCTATATGATTGAATTTACTTTCTTTGGAGTATGTGACTTATTTGTGAATGGGGTGCAGACACGTGAAATTTTGGAATTGAATGGTTTGTGTAGGAAATGACACGTAAGCTAGGCAAAAAGAAAACACATGCAGGTTCATTAATATATTCTAAATAAATATGTGTTTTCCACTATGCAAGATTAGATCGAACCTTTATTTCATTTTATCTATTGCATTTGGTATGCTCAAATTAGGGGCTATTTTAAAATGAAAATTGAGGAAAAGCTTTTTTTAATTAGTTTTCGGGTATTTGAGCCTCTCAACATCATTAGTGGGGGAAAAGTGAGTATTTAAAAACTTGTTGCAAATTAAAGCTTTTGGGGGAAGGGTGATATTGAAGATGAATTAAAATTTGTATGTATCATGATCACAAATTTTCTATGTGTGCACATATTTATCATGTCTTGCTATATACATTAAAGCCAAAGCATAGATACAATCATCACATCATATAGGTATCAAATGCACTTAATGTATGATTGTTTTGATAAAAGACACAAATTGTTTCTGATTTCACAAGAATGGCATTCAAATGGCAGACGCAGTGGGTTGTTTCTTTCTTTTCTTGATAATGGTTTCTTTTTTTACTATTAATGTTCAAACTATGTTTAACATTGATGTATAAGAGATTTGGTGGGTCATCTTATTTCTAATAATTTTGTGTTGATAGGTAAAGTTTGACATTGGAATCGAGCAAAAGCAAGTAAGAGTGGAGTTGAAGGAAATCATACATTGAAACTCTAAATTCACAAAGCATTTTTTAATGCTTGGAGATTTCGTCTTATGCCTAAATTTTTTGTTTTAGGTTAACTCTTTTGGTTTTGGGCTTTAAAATGAACACTTCAAAAGCTTTCAATTGTCATTGCTAGAAAATTGACTAGATTTTGTTTGAGGTTAACAAAATTGAACAAGGAAACTCTCATATCTCATTTTGGTGCTTTAAAATGAATTAAAATCATTGCTTTATGGATTTAAAATGAAGATGTGAAACTTTGTTTTTCTGATTGCTTACTTAAACTAACTGTTGTCAAATAAATTTGCACCCTTGCTAAGCTATTAGCTGTAGCGACCTATTAATACATGGGAACACTTCGAGGTTGTGGGTGACCTGGGAATGAAGTGAACCTCTAGATTATGGGATGGTTTCCCTTTGTGTTATCTTGAGAAACTAAAGAATGGTAAGGAAAAGAGTAAGAAGGATATACTTGAATTTAAAACCTATCACTAACAGTTGATACACCAAAGATAAAAATATGACAATACTGTAGAAAGCTCATAGAAAATCTCAATAGAGATAAAAACCCTCACAATATAGAGATTTATGTTTATAAAAACTAGTCTATGTAAGGTTCCGACTATTCTAATGCTTAACACAAGGAAAAAAAGATGTTTTCACAGATATAAACGCAATAGAAAGAGATCACTAACGTAAACCTACTTTATGACATAAAGTTCTTTGCATCTAGTACTGAAGGAATCTGATAAAATAAAGGATCACACAAAATTTTATCATGCAACTCACAACCAGTTGCTAAAACAACAAAGAAAATTTGTGAAAGAAATGACTTTCTATTGAGGAAAAGTCTCTATGTTACAGGTCTGTAGAATTTATGAAAATGAGTTACAAAGGCTGAATAATTCTCTTTCAGCAATCTCCTAACCAAGAACTGCTTTACAAAAAGGAAAAAAATGTCATATATACCAAAATTATGTTGGCCCCTACCCTAGGGCTTACAAAATATCAGTCTTCCTAAAGATCTTCCCCTAGATCTTTTCCAATGGATCTACTTCTGCATTGAATGCATATCCCCACTGTCCAAGTTTGAACCTCCTATTCTTTCTCGCTTTGAATGCTCTAAAGAATTATCATTAATGTCGATGCCCCCCTTACCAGTAGTGACCCCAGTTGTCACTATGACTCACGGTTTCTTCTTCTTCAGCTTTCTTCTTACTCTAGATCTTTTAGCAAGTTGACCCCCCTCGAGAAGCAACATTAGATTTACCCTGCTAGATTCAAGCACCATTACTGATTGATCACCTCCGATCCAAGAGTAGATCGATGTCGTCATTCTCTGTCGATCATGTTTGTAGTGGGGGGTCAAATAGTCAAATGGCTCACGGTGCATCCTCAGCTCCCTCTGATTGGTCAAACTCGTGCCACGTAGATTTCCAGATGGTCAGAGATCCTTCAGACAGAATCACATGTTGGTGAGACACTAATCGTGTCTCCCTGATGTGATTAGACTCTTCAGTGGTTATCGACATAGCTCATGACTATCGACAAGATGACATAGCGAGTCTAAAAGTCATGCTGGTGTGAGAAACTATTGCCCAGACCATCAACAAAACCATTCACATTCGGGAAGACCTCACGGTGAGCCCCAAGGAATCATACCAATATTGCCATTTCGATGGGTGAGTTGGTCGCCATTGGGAAGACCTTAACGGGTAGGAAAGATGTCTCACCGAGCTCAAGATCTTTGGATGAGCTCATGTCATATCGGCAAGACCCCACTGTGTTGGAAAGACCTCTTATCAAACTCCTCTTGGTGGCGAGTCCCACTGTAGCTAGCTCCCTATCGGCGAGACTCTATTCTCTCTACAGGACCTCTTAGCGAGATCCCTTTCATTTTGCTGAGACCTTCAGCAATTGGCAGGACATCACCCCAATGGCCAGATGTTACGCCAATGCCAAACCTTCTTGGCGAGACCTTTCATTATCAATGGGACCTCATAGCGAAAACAAACCACGTCCCCAAGCTCAAACATTTCCTTTGGTAAGACACTGGAAAGTCAGGGAGACCTCACGCCGAAGTCCTATCATTATACCACTGTGCTCCATCAGCGAGACACCCATGTGTTGGTAAGACCTCACGCCGAAGGCATAACACTATATCGAGGCCCTTCATTCTTTGACATGACCTCCAATTTTTCCTGCGATATCATGGTGACTTCACTTTCCTTTGCCCTGAGCTCATCCTACTTTGGCAAGACCCCATGTTTGTCGGCCAGACCTCACGCCGAGCTTGTCTCCTTCACCGAGACCACTTCACCTCAGCGAGACGTCACCCCAACGATCAGACCTTATAGCGAATCCCCCCATACCATCGCTGAGACCTTGGCCTATCGGCCAGACCTTTTGCCGAAGTCATAAACTTATACCAAGAGCTCCCCAATGAACAACTGTCGGCATGACCCTTTTCAAGTGGAGAGATACATGAAGACTCATGGTGACCCGAAAGTCCTCGCGACTGGTTTATTCAATCACATAGGATGCACTACTAGTTAGCAAGAGAACAAGAAGGTCTTTCCGACTTTCTTCTCTAATAAGTTTTGTGCCAAAATCAATTAAGGCATGCTTTTTGTTGATGGTGTTTTTATGCACTTCTCAACACAGGCAGTGCATAGGTGCACTACCTCTCGTGAAAGACAATCCTCCACAATCAGATTGCAGAACACTATCCCAAGGTCTCTAATGTCAGGTCTTGACAGTGCTTGAAATATCTTAGTTGTTTGATGTGATTTGTTGGAATGACAATGCGGTCTTACATATGAGTTACAAAGCATGGAAATTGGATCTTGAAATGGAGTTCTTGGGATGAAAGAGTTGTTATGCATTGGCTGTAGGTTCAAACAGCAGCCTTGGACCACCCCATTTTGTTATTGGATTTGGCTTTATAATGTGTAATGAACCTTAGCATAGGTCAGTCATAAAAAAAAAGGAAAAGAAGGCAAGGAAGAGGGAAACTTCCTAAATCTACAACTAACTGTGAATAGTGACAATGGAGTTCTGCAATGGATAGCCTCTTAAAATAATATCCCACTTAACCATAGATCTCACAGTATCATGGAACTTGAGCTATCTTCTAAGGTCTGCAAATACTTTATCCTTCATTCACCATGTACATGCATGAATCAAACATGAAATGTTTTGGAGTAGCTTTCAATTAAATCCTAGGCTAACTTTGCACAACTATCTACCATCAACAAACAACAAAAAGTATGGGTTGAGAAGTTATCAATAGAGCAGGAGTTTTCATGGTCACAAGACAACATTCCTAAAATCTACTGAAGCAAGAAACAACTAACTAAGATAGCAATAAAATCTAAGTCAAACATATAACAATGGAGATTGAATCAAGCAACATGTGAGAAACTTAGAAAATGCACCAAGTCAATGTCTTTTCTTTATAAATTTTTGCAGCATGTCTTTACAACAACTCAACTCTCTTTGCAAATGAGAGGAGAGCCCTATTTATAGTGCTGAAAAGATTCAATGAATAGCCAAGATTAATTCTTATTATGTGGCCAAGATTCATTACAAAATAGGGTTTCATCTACCCCCAATATATCACATTTTTAAAATTACATTTTGTCTTTTCCCTATTTCTTCCTCTTGCTAATGGCACTGTAGCACTTTTGTCCTTTAGCCAATTGTTGTTTTCACTACATCTACTCTTCAGGGAGTTCTTCATCCTTGATGGGGCTATCCTCCTACCTTTTAGAAGTAGTGTATTCTATGAACTTGAGGATGACCACCTGGAGCTTGTCTATTTCGATGATTTCATATCGCAGCACCTGGTAGCTCCATTCTTTTGTGCTATCCTCCAACCTTTTCCAATATTCATCATATTTTGAGCCTCGGTCCTTAAATAGCTCTGATTGATCGAAGGCACGGGCGGTGAAACTCATGAACTCCACCGTGATTTCATTGGACATCCCGTCCTCCATCCTCTTCTGGAAGTAGGGCTTGATCTTCTCCAGATCCATTTGCACTGTGGGCATGTCGTACTTTGTCATCACCTTAAGATACCGAGCACATTCTGCTCTGATTTCTTTGATCCATTTAATGTCTAGATCCACCTTGCTCATGATTTGTTCTAGCCTCTCCTTCCAGTTATCAAAGTCCCATTGCCACACATCCATTAGCCAGTGATCATCTTTCTTAAATGCAAGCTCCTTCTCCCACGTGGATTTTGGAAACTGAAGGATAGCCTCGATCCTCAGAAAGGTGGAGTCATAGGTCACAGGGAAATCGGTGCAGAGCTTCCTCGTGCCCTCCAGAGACTGCAATAGGTCTAAGAACTTGTTGGCTATTCGCACAGCCCGGCTAAATCCCATGTTTTCGACGTATAAGACTTGTCGGAACCAGTCCTCTATGGTCTTCTCCAAGTTCTTTCTTGTTTCCATCTTATCAATCTGCTCTATGGATAACAGCTGAGGTGTGGCCGTGGATGTAGTAGGCAAGTCATCTACTGAAGACCATTGTTGTATGTAATCTATTAAGGCCGCGACTTGTGCCTTGAGCTCATCCTTCGAGATCTTATCTTGCTTTATTAGATGCACCACTGTAGCCACTAACTCCTCAAAGTGCTCGACTTTCTGCTCTCTGGTGGCGGTCCCCAAATCTATGGTGGAGATGTTGTAACTCACCCTAGCCTGGCCAATCGTAGGCATTGCTATTTGCAACACTCGGGACCCAGAAGCATCCATCGTTACCCTGGATCAGACTTTGGGCATTTTCTCCTTCTTTTTCATGATTTGGGCTCGAGCCAAGATGGCCTCCAACCTTTCCCTTGGGTCCTTCAGCATAGGGGTTTTTCTTTCCAGCTGCTTCTCCAACCACCCAGGCATAGCAGATTTTCTCTTGGGTGAATCGTGACCACCCTCGCTCCTCTCGGTCAAATCCAAGGTTTCCGTTCCTTTTTCTTTTGTGAACTTTTCTTTCTCCTTGGCAGCATCTTCCTCCTCCTCATCGGAATCATGGACAAACACGAGGCATTTGATAGGCAGCCTAGTGGACAGTTATTGAATGGGAATTTCTTTTCTTGTTGTTTCTTCTTCCTTATTTTCCTTACTATACTCAACCTCGGGCCTTCTGTGAACATGGGTTCCACCCTCAGTTAAATCCTTTTGTTGTTGTTCTTTTAGTGGCTACCCTTCTTCATCATGCGGTGACCTTTCTGCTTCTGCCTTAGTGTCTTTTAGCTGCCATGCCATCTCCTCCTCAAGGTCATTGTTAAAGGTTTGCACAATTACCTTAGCACCAGAGCAATCTTCCTCATCCCCACTCTCAGAAGAGCCTATTCCCTCCTCATAAGCCACCCTATCGATGGTTCGGTGTTCATACTCTGGGTGCTCATGGTATTCATCGACCTCCTCCTCAATAGGCTTCAAGGCTTCCCCCTCCCGCTCCTACCACTCCTCAAAGATTAGCATGGTGGCCTCCATAGCCGATGGCCTTATTGGTGGTTGTGAAGGCTGAGTAGTGGCAAGGACTTCCACAAGGGCTGCTTGAAGAGTCAGATACATTAGGATCTGGGAGAGCTCAGGGGGAAGGTTTTGCATGTGTCTTGAGAGAGCCTTAGGCATGGTGACAGTGGGAATAGGTGTTGTTATTGTTGCCAGAGGGAGCGATGTGATTGGTGACATGGCAGCAGAGGAAGGGGGAGTAGTCATGGGAGAGGAGGAGTCAAATATTACTAGAGACTTGGCCAAAGGCAAAGGGGCAAGATGGACAGAAATGTTCACTGCTGGCGGGGATGCAATGACCATAGCCAAGGAGGTGGGTGGGGCAATAGGAGGGGCAGGGAGAACAAAGAGAGGCTCTAATTGATTTGTACACTTTTCCCCCTCCTCTTGGGTTGAGGGTGGTTTCGCAGAGCTCCCTGCTTGTTTGAGCCTTTTGGGAGGTGAGCCTCTTGTTTCCTTCCTTGCGTAGACCTTAGGGTTCAGAGACTATTATGTTTTTTTCCCATTTCTCTTCTTGGATTTGGTAATCAGAGGAGACTTGGAGGTTCCACCAGTTGAAGTGGTGGCAGCAACATCCTCTGTGGCACTTGGCTCACTTTTGAGCCCTTCATAAGTCAGAATTATTCCTTGTCGCTTTAATTGAGCCACCTGCCCATCGATCCATTCCTTGGTACGGACCAAAATTGGCTGGGTTATGGTATCTAGGTCATTGACCTCCTGTTCATCCCAGTCTATTGTTGGTATTGGCAGATTAGCAACTACAGGGTACCTGGGATGCATTATGGTGGCCTCGTCCTCCTCAACTTGGTCCGGTACAGGAAATGGCTGCACCCTTCTTATGAACTATACAGTCATTCACATGTAGTGCCTTGCACGTACCTCTTTATGATCCTGGCAGTCGGCCAAGAAATCCTCAATGTGGTGAAGATGGGCATACACTAGCCCCAACACCTTTCTGACATAGCCATACAGGTCCATGCGCGGGTGAGCAGTGTGTAGGTAGAAGTGGTAATCCTTTAGCTCTTTCTCGGAGTTACCAACACACTGGGAAGTTTTTAGTCGGTACATGCCCTAGCCAAGGGTCATGGGATAAGAAATCCCCTCTATATGTTTGCTGCTGAAGATTTCCTGTAGCTGTTGGAGTTGCCGAGAAAGCTGCAGAAGAATAATTCAGTCATTGGGGTATCGAGGCAATCTATTTGGACTTTCAGTGAAGCCTTGGGCACGGATGTACATGAACTTCGGATACTAGATGAAAAGAAAGGCATACTGTTTCAAAAATGCCCTAGCACTGTGGGAGACCCTCCTCTCAAAGTCTTCGGTGATCATTCTGATAATATGGTCGATGAAGGTGTCATTTACTCTGCAGTATTCCCTTTTGAAGTTCTGGTGTTGGAGCTGCGGACACCTATCATAGGCCTTGAGTCTTCACCCCTGCTCCTAATCGGGTGCCACAAACAACCCGCTGTACTGTCTTCGATCCGCCAAGGAATAGATAAGATAGGAAGTCATATAAAATTTGGAGCTCTTCTTCACGTTGATGAATTTCTCATGGAAGTAGTTGCTTATGATTCCTCCCCAGTAAAATGAAGTCTTTGTGGTGACGTCCTCATTTCCATGAAGAATCTAATCAATGAAGTATACCATCCATTCCTAACAGTAGGTGGCCGTAGGAAAACCCATAACCTTTCCCAACATGGTCACCAAGTCATGGTAATCTTTGTGGAAATCGTTACGGAAGAGTTCCTGAGGAACCTTCATAGCGTTGTCCCGCCTTTCCTTGAGCCAATGCAGATTGATTGACTTCTTACAGCCTGTTGGATTATCATCCCACTCCGCCTGGCATTCTTCTGTGGTGGGGAACTCCATCTCTTGAAATGTGGGAATATGGAAGGTCTTTCTGATCCCTTCAGGTGACATGTAGGTGAGGACATTTCCTTCTCTATCAATGATTGTCCTTGTGTTTGGTTGATATGCTTCCTGATAAGCCATGATCAACTCAAGAGACATGATGGATGGAGGGAATCCAGCAGCCTTTGCTATTCCAGTCTATCTTATCTATCTTGCATTCTTTGTCATTGGATTGACCCTGACCCTTTGCGTGAATTCATCAATATCAACTTGGCCTATGTTGGTGTCACTAATCTCCTTCCAATTTGTGGTGACTTTTGAGTGGAGAGACTTGCCCTGGAATTGTTATTTCATTTGGTCCTTGTCCTCTTTCCTGCGAGGGGTTCTTCCTGACTTCTTCCCTTTGTCCTTCTCGGTGGATGCCCCTGAAGGTCCTGCACCCAATTCCATATATTCTACAAGCAAGGGCATAGTTAGCACAATGGATCACAAAAGCATTCATGTTAGCTGAAACCTTGAAAAAAACATCTATTTTAAACAATCAATTAAGCATAACATGACCTTTTATCCCCATATGTTGTTGATCTTTTGATTAAGGGCATTTAGACTATTTAGGCACGGAGGGTCAGACTTCCTCGGCAGGAATGTTGTTTGGAATGGATAACACGATGGAGGGCTCTTGAAGATTCTCTTCAATCAAATTTTAGTATTTCAAGAGGTTCCTAATGAAGAGGACCAAAATTAAGCATGAGGCTCGAAGTTAGATTCCAGATTTGGGCTTATTTGGATTGGTTTAGAAGAATCTGGAGGTCTCAGGTAGGAGAGTCGTTTGGAGATGGTAGTTTGGAAGGACAGAAAATTTAGTTTTACGTCTGAGTGTTCGGGCCGGCGGTACCGGGAAGGAGTTCGTCTTTCGCCGCTTGGGACGGAAAACGTTGGAAGGAAGTCTGAGAGGGGCAGCTCGAAAGTTAGGGCCTTGTGGGGTAATGTTTCAGCGAGATCCTTAAGTCTCGCCAATGGCCAGGAGAGAGACCAGACCTAGTGCGAGCGTGCACCATTGGATTCTATTTTAGCTCGTTGGCGATCGGGAGGGTAGAGCCCGGAGCTCGGAGGGGTGGGGCAAGAATTCCATTTGGAATGGCAGGTGAGGGAAGGAGTCTTGATCACCGAAGCCTAGCAGGGAGGAGGGCGTTAGTTGTTCATGTGGCATCCTAGCAGCAAATGGGGGTTCAGAGCCAAGAGATCAGAAGGACGTCGGGGAATCGCCAGGAGAAAAGTGGTGTCATTGTGAGGTTTTGGCAATGGACAAATATCTCCCCAACAACGAAAGAAAGGTAGAATCCTAGGAACGGATGTCCGGACCCCTGGGCCCAAGAGACCCGAAGGATGCCCATCCAAATTAAAATGCCCGTAGCGGGGAGAAAGGCAGACCCTGGAGCTCAAAGGGGCGATGAGAGTTTTCAATTTTTGACACAGCGGCATCCATTTTGACTTCCGAACGGGGAAGTCCGGTGGCACGGGCCCAAAAGGAAAAATTTCCATAAGAAGGAATGGTCATAATTTTGCTATGGATGGCCAAGACAGGTCCCGGGGCCGAAGAGGATGATTTCCCTGAGTGAAGAATAGTCACAGCGAGGTGGAGCTCCAGATTGGTGATGAGGGCACCCCCAAAGGTTTCTCAAGTTTTCAACACGTGTTTTTTGTGCGATGTCGTATTTTATCACTTTCATGCCTTCTTAATGTTTGTTATTCATTTAAATCCTAAGAAATCACAAAAATAATGCTCGGGAGGGCGAATAGAGGACCTACCTCGAACACTCGATGCAGGGAGATGTGGAATCCACTTACGATTGATGAAGTGATACTGAGGGCGATAAATGCGAAGGTGTCCAAGATGGTGGGCTCCTCAAGCAAGTTCTCCAATCACTTTGCAACTCTGTCAAATGATAATGACGGGTCAGAGTGGGTTTTTTATACCCCTAATCACCATTAATGATCGTATTAAATGTAGGTACAGTGACACAAAAGGTTGGTGAGTTTGAATATCGACAATGACAATAGGAGACCCGGGGTCTGACAACCAGGGAGGCGCAGGACAGTGGCTGCTTTTTTATTTTGACTCGATTGGAATGGTGCCAATGAAGAGAGAGTCGAGGCCCGGATGGCGGAGAGAGAGTCGGGGCCCAGATGGCAGAGCTCCACCGAAGATCCACCGTCGCGAATGGCGCAGTCATCACGGAATTCCAGATGATTCGGCCCGGAGCACCCAAAGGCAGTCAGGATTCCCATTGACTTTGAACAGTGAAAATGGTGGTGGGACCTGGAAGGCACGACACTGCAGGAAGTTCGCCATAGAGCACGGCGAAGCACGGTCAGAACCCCTGGAGTAGAACTCTAGGGTTCAGGGTCCGGAGGGAAAAACAGCCGTCAAAATTTCCATAAATTTCTAATAGATGGTAAACGAGGGTTCAGACATCGGGGTCTGGGAGGACACGAAGTGGACATCGTCAGGAATGGTAGGTTCAGAGGGGAAACCTGATAAGGGAATCCCTATCGGTCGGGCCTGGCAGGGCTCGGGGCCATTGGCAGGGTCAAACTCCCAGAGGGACTCCGCGAGGTGCTAGAACATGGAAAAATTAAAAGGGGAAGGCATGGTCAACTTATGGTGGGACTTTAAAGCAACATTGACCATTTGAGACATCAAAAATGGAGGCACGCAAAATGAGGTGGTGATAAAACAACTTGACAATGTGAAAGAAAGGAGGTTCCCCGTTCCGAACGGAGTGTGTGTGGTAAAGGCATAAAAAATGGCGACTTCCAAAGGATAAATATTCATTTAGCACCCAAAATATTTGGTTTCACAGACCAAGAGTGGCTTCCAAAGATGAATCTGGGAGAATGAGATCTTTAATTGGGTCAGTTTACAGGACATCTCAGAAGTGTGTGTAGTGAGTTAATTCCTTTTCTCTGGATAGTGACCAGGTTACCAATTCAACCGAGCAAGCTACATAAATTGTCTAATACCAAAAGTAACTTGGACATTGCTCCACTACCAACAAGGCATCCATAGCCCCAACAGAGTTGTCGCTGCAATCTCACGGACATCGCTGTACTGCCGACCGGGCATCCATAGCCTCGGTAGAGTTACCCGAACACCCATACGGTTGCTTATTTTTTAGAATTCCTTTGCTCTTTTACTTTAATATTTCCTTCAATGTTTTTTCTCTTTTACCATTCAATTCGACTGGGTAAGCACTGAAGCCTACAATGGGTTTGAGACTGCAGTGGTCACTACAGTAGACTTGAGATTTTTCACTCACTAGGGTGTCATAACAACCATGGCACAATCCTTTAGAAATGGTTATTATGTGTTTCGTGCGAGATCCGAGATGTGTGTAAGAAGATCCAATCTAGGGTCAAGTTCTGAGCAGAGTTCAAACAAGGAAATCATTCACGGGAAGCTTTCAAAGACCAATAGTCGTGAGTGAATTTTTAGCCGAAGAACACAAAAGATGGTCAGCAAAGTAAACCGTTTGTCGAGCAAGCACGACCATTGCTAAGGGGTAGGAAAAAAATTTTGAAACAAAACTGTCGGGAGGGAGAAAACAAAAGAGCGACACAAACAAAATGCAAGCAAGCCAGAAAGAAAACTACCCTAACCTATGTACACATATTTACAATGAAGAGCTCAAATGAGCTCAAACCTGGAAGTAATTCTTCAGGTGCAGCCCGTTGACTGGCAATGGGATGTTCTCACCAGTTAAGGTTTTTAAGCGGAAGGCATTATCTCCCAAAATCTTTGCTATTTGAAAGGGGTCAAGCCAATGCTTGTCGAATTTGTTCTGTCCCCCTTTCTTGTCATGGGCCTTGTCCCAGTACAAGACCAAATCTGTAATTCTAAAGGCCTTGATTTTGGCTCGGTGGTCAAACCATCTCTTAAATACGCCCTGATGTTTGGAGAAATTTTCTATTGCACGATCTTGAACTTCCTCTAAATGCAAGAGCTTAGCTAACTGATCTTCCCTACGATCTCCTCCCTCATAAAAATCATTGATGAACTGAAGAGTAGGAATCTTCAGATGGATAGGAAATATAGGTTCCAGGCCATAAACTAGGTGGAATGGGGAATCGCCAAGGGCAGCCTTGTGGCAAGTGCAGTTGGCCCAAAGGGCGAAATGGAGCTGGGTATGCCAGTCCTTAGGATTCCTATCTAGCAGTTTTTTGATCATGGTAATCAGATTTTTATTTGTAGATTCAGCAAGGCCATTGCCCTGGGGGTAGTAATTGGATGAGAACTTAAGGGAAATTCCATAGTCAAATGCCCAACTAGTAAATTTTAGTGAGGCGAACACAGGTTCATTGTCACATACCAAAGTATAAGGACAACCAAAGCGATTTAAAATGGAACTTTCTAAGAAATTAGTAACTACTTTAGTTGTGCATTGCTTACATACTATTGCTTCTCTCCATCTAGTATAGTAATCAGTAGTGGTAAGAATGCACCTGTGTCATGTAGACAATGGAGGGCTTACTAGACCGATGAAGTCAAGACCCTATTGCACAAACGACCTTACCTCAAGAACAGGCTACAGTGGGATAGCAGCATTCCTTTCCCTACTGGCAGCGGTCTGGCATGTGTGACATGAGCAAACATGGCAATGGGCATCCTTGAAGATGGTTGGCCAATAATACCCTACTCTCAATATCTGATGTGCTGTGGAAGAACCAGAACCATGGCCCATGCAAAATTTGTCGTGGAACTCTCTTAAGACTCGATCCGCTTCTTCCTTCCCAAGGCATCTTAAATAAATGCCTTCATGATTCTTCTTATAGAGAATGCACCCTTGCAGCATGTAGCCATTGCTTTTCAATCTAAGGGCCTGCTTCTGGACACCTTGCAGGTGCGGTGGGCATTTATGGTTCAGCAAATAATAGACGACATTCTGGTACCACTCTCCCAGGGAGACATCCTCAAGTTGGTATTGCTACATAGTGAGTTCGGGCCCAACTTTTGCTGTTGTTTCAATAATTGTGGGGGTGAGTGTCTGTCCTCTTACTAGCTTCATTGGTTGGATCTCCATGTCATATTCTTGGAGCAGGGTGACCCATTTAGCTCTTCGCTCGCCCAATTCATTCTACATGAGCAGCGTTTTTACTGTTGGGTTGGGGACAATGGCAAACACCTTATTGCATAAGATGTAGTGTCTAAATTTTTTCACCCCTCTTACGAGAGCATATGCCTGCTTTTCAAAGTTTTGATATCGCAATTCAACATCCTTGAATGGAGCACTCATAAAGGTGATCGGGTGCTCATTTCCTTCATCATCCTTTTGGGTCAACATGGTAGCACATGAATGCTCTAAAGCAAATGAGTAGATGTAGAAAGGCTTCAGATAATCGGGGCTGACTAACACAGGCACCTCAGTAATGGCCCATTTTATTTCTTCAAAAGATTGTGTAGCGTTGGGAGTCCATTCAATTTTGGCATCTTGCTTCAACATAGCATTGAGAGGTTTGACAATCTTCGCAAAACCTGTGATGAATTTCCAGATGAAGTTGATCTTTCCAAAAAATAATTTTAATTCTTTCTTGCTTCCTGAGGGTGGGATTTTAAGTAAGGACTCAATACGTTTGGGGTCTATGGAGATTCCTTGTTCTAAGATGATATGCCCGAGCAATCTACCTTCATTCACTCTGAAAATGCACTTCTTAGGGTTAAGAGAAACCCCAAACTCCCTGCATCTCTGAAATACCTTGCATAAATCAGAGACGTGATTGCCTCTCATTTTAGAAAACACGGTCAAATCATCCATGTAGATGATTATAAACTTGACAATCAGGTCCTTGAAGGCGATATCCATGGCACGTTGGAAGGTGGCGCTGGCGTTGATGAGCCCAAAAGGCATTCTCCTATACGCGAACATTCCCCACTTAGCGGTGAACGTCGTTTTGTGACAATCCTCATACTGCACCATCACCTAGTTATACCCGGAGTACCCGTCTAGGAAAGACATCATCTAGGAGTCATTGACGATCTGTAGCACCTCATCCAATGAAGGTACTGGATAGTTGTCTTTCTTTGAGGCATGGTTCAGATTGCAGAAATCTACACACAATCTAATCTCTCCATTCTTTTTTCTGATCGGGACCAAGTTGGCCACCCATGTGGAATGCCTAACCAAAAAAATAATTCTTGCCGAGAGCAACTTATGCACTTCTTAAGCAATCGATTCTGATAAGGCATTGATAGGGTGCTACCGCTAGCGGAATGGCCTAACTTCTGTCTTAAGAGGGATGGTGTGTGTAATGATATAAGTGTCATATGTTTTTAAATCTTCATAGCTCCATGCCACAACATCATGGTACTTCTGCAACGCATCTGTAATTCCCTTCTTTTCCTCTAGTGTACACACCTTGCCAATAAAAACATTTTTGATCTCCTCGGCTGCCCCAAGCTTGTGAGCATCACACTGGTTGCTTATGGCCTCTTTTTTCATTTGTTGATTCTAGTCTCTGATCTGGTCTAAGTTAAATATGTATTCTAACTGAACCATGCCCCTGGGGATCATGTTGTGTTTGAGGTTAATAAGCCCCTCTATATCTAGTTCAGCTTCCTATGGATCAACTTCATCAATTATTTGAGCAGCGAAGACATCGAAACTTGTGATGAATTGAAGGATATGTTTGTCATCATTGAAGACTTGCAAGTGTGTAACGTTTTCTGGGATCGATGGCATGGATGTCAGCTCAACCGTGAATTTCTTGAGCCCAGACAGAGAGAGGGGTTGTAAAGTGCTGGCTGCTTGAGCCAAAGCATTAGCTGTACGATTCTGAGCACGAGGGATCAATTGTATATTGAACGCATCTAATCCCTCCAAGAGATCCCAAACCCTATGCCTATAGTTTGTAAGTCTTCGATCATGATAGGAATACAACTTCCTAACCTGTTTAACTACGAGCTCAAAATCCCTGAAAACTTGTAGCACTTTTACATTTTTCTTCAAGGCCATGAGAAGGCTAAGGACCAAGGCCTCATATTCTGCAACATTATTGGTGCAATAGAATTACAATATGTGGGCAGCTAGAAATTTCTTACCCACTAGACTCATGAGTTTGAACCCAGCTCTGAATCCTTGCTTAGACTTGGATCCATCAAATTGGAGTGTCTAGCATGTGGAAGGTTTTTTATCTTTAGGTCCAATTGAGTTCTTGCTCCCTTTCAGCCAGGTGACTGGCTCTGTCATCTTAGGGGAATTTTTTGGCTTGATGTAGTTATCAACAGGTGGTTTTGCTAGTGCCTCCTTTGGAATTTCTATCTGAGGAGTAGTTGATTTTTTAACATGTACAACTGTTGCTTGACATAAGCAATAATCAAACTTGAAGTGGGCAGCATTGTGAACTCTGCACTAGTTTAGTAACAAGAGATCCTGTAAATTCATTCGGGCCCCGAGGCTAAGCTGATCCCTTGTGCATTTTTCTATGAACTCCTGGAAACCACTGAGTAGTCCACAGTTGTCATCCTTATCAGGTTCATCATCGGCTTCTATCAACATTTTTGTGTCTGGGAGCATTCATGTAGAATTAGTCGAAGGACTACACAACACCGGGAACACTTCGTCTGCACATTCTTCCTAAAGTTCAACCTCATTTTGGGAGGCGAAGGGATGGTAATTCTCCAAGTCAGTGTCGACAAACATCACCTCATTAATATTGTTGTACTCTGTGATCATGTATTTCATATGGGGTTCACGGTCGATACAGATTTGATTTGGGAGCCCTTTCCATGGTAGCCACATGTGAGAAAGGTCTGTGGTGGTATATCCATTTAGTGTCTTGGTGAATTCCCTTCCTAAGATGATTCCATATGCATCGAGAATATCTGCCACTTGAATATCAATGACTTGTTGTATCCATGGGTCTATAGCAATCTGCATCGGGATACAGTTTATTTCTCCCACAATGTTGATCTTTGTTTTGTCCAGCTGGGTCACCTTCCTCCTTGAAGGCATGGGAGTGATGCCAAGAGCCTTGCATACTGCCAAGGGCATGACATTGGCTAACGCTCCCGAATCGAGCAAGTAGTTATGCAAGTTCTTCCCAAAGATCCTAATGGTGGCTAGGAAAGGGGGAGTTTCCAGTTTCCCTTGGAAAATTCCCGTAGGGGTGTCCATGTGAGCTACCTGACCTTTGTTCTTATCACTGCCTATATCCTTGGTTTGCCTAAATAGATGGTCCTTGGAAATCTGCCTATCACCCCACTCCGGTTCCTTTTCAATTTGTTTACCCACAGGTTGATTTACAGGGATATCCTTCCTTTTCTCAGTATTATCCTGCATCTTTGGTTCCTTCCTAGGCTCTTCAAAGGGAACCCTCTTAGGTGGCACCTCTTGTGTTGTACTAGAATATGGGGTTCCATTAAGGATCTTAGAGAAGGCATGCCTTACAGTAGGGACTTTGAGTAATTCGAAGGCTAACAAACTAATTTTTACCTTCCTGAACTCTTCTACTACATATTCGCCCATTTGATCAATTTTTGAACTAAAAGCTTGGCCTATAGTAGAAATAGGAGGTTAGACCTTCGTTTGACTAGACAGATTTTGGAATTGGCTTTGAGGTTGATTTTGTGACTTATTTTGAGATCCGTTCTTGTAAAGGTATTAGGTAGGTATATGGGGGAGCCTAGGGTTGTTGCTGGCATTAGGATCAAGTGGAGTGGCGAAATTGTTTGGTGGGGTAGAAGTTGTAAAGGGTCCACCCGCCTGTCTATTCCTAAGGAAGTAAGGAGTCGACCTTTGATGGAACATGTGGACCTTATCTACAAATGGCTCCTCTTCATCTACCAGACTGTTATCTACTAAATCAAAAAGCTGAGCCAAAGTTTTTCATTACTTACCTCTTGTGCTTCTTTACCCTCAACCGGAGTAGGCTCGACTTCAGGCTCATTGTAGTCGCCTCACGGAAATGACACTTAATTAACCACGAGACAGGAGGAATCATATGGCTCAGATGAGACGATGTCCCTACAGCTGGCATTATCGACTGCATTTTGTACCTCCGCTTGGAATATTTCAGTAGCTATCTAGAACTCAGGGCAATCTAACTTGGAATGTCTACTAGTTTTGTGAATTTGACACCATCTGGACAAGGCTGCCTCGGCAAGGTATACTCCACTGGTCATTTTTTCGTTGCTTGACGGTTGGTTGAAAGGTGTAGGGACTCCTCCATTATTGGGCCTAGTGTTCCATGTGCGATTCTGCCTCTGAGAAGGTCTCCTTTCTGTAATATGATTGGCATTTTTCCCCTATCATAGTTCTGCCTAGAGGAAGTGCTTGCTTCTCGATTGTCCCTACTATCCCTATTGTCTCAGTTGTCCTAGTTAAGATTGGCCTGAAAATTATGCTAGGAGGCCTGTAACTAGTTATTCTAATTTTTTAGCTGCATCATTTCCATGGACATTTTCTTCATCATCTTTGTCAGTTCCTCTAACTTATCTTTCTCGGTCTTGTTCCCAGGTGACGACGCCAGATTTTGGAGAAAAGTAGGTGGGGCTGTCGGCTAGTTCTGATAAGCTGGAGGAAACTCTGGTCCCAATAGGTACAATGGTGCCTAGGGCTGCTGGGAATACGCCTGTTGTTGTAGAGCAGCCTGAGAATAGTTATACTGTTGCTGGGGCTGCAAATAGGAAGGCGCAAAGGCACATAATTCAGTGGCTGCCCTGGATGTGGTACCATAGGAAATTGAGGTACTTGGGTCATAAGAGGGGTTTGATGAGAAAACACCTAATTAAGCCCATGAATCTACATCGGGTGAGCTACCGGCCCCAATGAAGGAAACAGGCCAGAGATATTCTACCTCAAATCTGCACTGACGAAAACGGCCTCTGTATAGGCGATCACCAGGGTAGTGAGAGGTGGGCGCATCCTTTTCACCAAGGCTGACGTGAGGTTGTCCAATGCCGCATAGTAGACCAAGAGGGATGCAACATCATTATGAAGGTACGGGTCCTGAAGCCTTGTATAGGCTTGATGAAAATGTTCATTAAAGGACCCAATAGGTTTATTCACTTCCCTTTTGACAGACATAAACTGCTAGTAAAGTTCTAAAGGGCTGATGGGAATCTTGTATTTCTATAGGAAGACATTCTTCACCAGATTCAATGAGTTAATGGATCCTCTTGGCAGATTGATGTACCAATAGAAGGCTTCTTCCCCCAATGAATGTGGAAAAAGGTGGCATGCGACATCCTCGTGGTCGACTTGCATTTTAGTAATTGTTGTCTCGAATATTTTGATATGCTCGTCAATTGTCCTTTGTAGGGAACACGGATGGAACTTCGAACAAAAGCCCTCCGGATTCTTGGGCATATCATGGTAAGCGGTGAAATGTATCGATGCAGGGTTATGTGCTAACCAAGCCATGGAGGGTGGCGGAGGTGGTATCTACTGTTGAAAAATGGCAATTTGGGGCTGTATCTGCAATACAATAGCAATCTGGGACTACACTTGAGCTGTGGTTGATTGGACTGGGCCTTGGGCTGGAAGGGCCGGGAGAGGAGCAATCCCCTGGCCGCCAGAGATAGTAGGTGCAAATGCAATTTCAGATGGTTAGGTGGAAGATGAAGGCCACCCAAATGAAGGTGAGGGTGGAATGGAGGTGGATGGAATGGAGAAAGAGGAAGAGCCAACGCTACTTCCTTTAACTCGCTTCGCCCTTGCAGGAGGCTGCAATTCTTCAAATTCTCGCTTGTTTGGTGTTGACCGTAAAACTCTTTGAAATATTTTTGGGGAGAACGATCTAATTTGATCCAGCTTCACTTTTAACCCTTAGCTTTATATTCCCAATGTACCGCCCTCCCTCTAGCACTAGTTTTGTTGATGGTGTTTTTATGCACTTCTCAACACACACAGTGCGTAGGTGCACTACCTCTCTTGAAAGACAATCCTCCACAATTAGATTGCAGAACACTATCCAAAGGTCTCTAATGTTAGGTCTTGACAGTGCTTGGAATATCTTAGTTGTTTGATGTGATTTGCTAGAATCAGAAGGCGATCTTATGGATGAGTTACAAAGCATGGAAATTGGATCTTGAAATGGAGTTCTTGGGATGGAAGAGTTGTTATGCATTGGCTGTAGGTTCAATAAGCAGCCTTGGACCCCATTTTGTTATTGGATTTGGCTTTATAATGTGCAATGAACCTTAGCATAGGCCAGTCATAAAAAAAAAGGAAAAGAAGGCAAGGAAGAGGGAAAGTTCCTAAATCTGCAACTAACTGTGAATAGTGACAATGGAGTTCTGCAATGGATAGCCTCTTAAAACAATATCCCACTTAACCAGAGATCTCGCAGTATCGTGGAACTTGTGCTATCATCTAAGGTCTGCAAATGTTTTATCCTTCATTCACCATGTACATGCATGAATCAAAGATGAAATGTTTTGGAGTGGCTTTGAATTCAAGCCTAGGCTAACTTTACACAACTATCTACCATCAGCAAACAACAAAAAGTATGGGCTGAGAAGTTATCAACACAGCGGGAGTTTTCATGGTCATAAGATAGCATTCCTAAAATCTACTGAAACAAGAAACAACTAACTAGGACAACAATTAAATTTTAATCAAACATCTAACAATGGAGATTGAATCAAGCAACATGTGAGAAACTCAGAAAATGCACCAAGTCAATGTCTTTTCTTAATAAATTTCTACAGCATGTCTTTACAACAACTCAACTCTCTTCGCAAATGAGAGGAGAGCCCTATTTATCATGTCAAAAAGATTCAATGAATGGCCAAGATTAATTCTTATTATGTGGCCAAGACTCATTACAAAATAAGGTTTCACCTACCCCCAATATATCACAATTTTAAAATTACATTTTGTCTTTTCCCTATTTTGTCCTCTTGCTGACGACACTGTAGCACTTTTGTCATTTAGCCAATTGCTATTTTCACTGTAGCTACTCTTCTGAGAGTTCTTCATCCTTGACAGATTTGTCCTCCTGCCTTTTAGAAGCAGTGTATTCTATGAACTTGAGGATGACCGCCTGGAGCTTGTCTATTTTGATGATTTCATATCGCAGCATCTGGTAGTTCCATTCGTTTGTGTTATCGTCCAACCTTTTCCAATATTCATCATATTTTGAGCCTCGGTCCTTGAATAGCTCTGATTGATTGAAGGCACAGGCGACGAAACTCATGAACTCCACCATGATTTCACTAGACATCCCATCCTCCATCCTCTTCTGGAAGTAGGGCTTGATCTTCTCCAGATCCATTTGCACTGTGGGCATGTCATACTCTGTCATCACCTTAAGGTACAGAGCACATTCTGCCCTGATTTCTTTGATCCATTCAATGTCTAAATCCACCTTGCTCATGATTTGTTCTAGCCTCTCCTTTTGGTTATGAAAGTCCCATCGCCACACATCCATTAGCCAGTGATCATCTTTCTTAAATGCAAGCTCCTTCTCCGACATGGCTTCTGGAAACTGAAGGATAGCCTCGATCCTCTGAAAGGTGGAGTCGTAGGTCGCAGGGAAATAGGTGTAGAGCTTCCTCGTGCCCTCCAAAGACTGCAACAGGTCTAAGAACTTGTTGGCTATTCGCACAGCCTGGCTAATTCCCATGTTTCTGAGGTATAAGACTTGTCGGAACCAATCCTCTGTGGTCTTCTCCAAGTTCTTTCTCCTTTCCATCTTATCGATCTGCTCCTTGGATAGTAGCTGAGGTGCGGTCGTGGATGTGGTAGGTAGGTCGTCTACTAAAGACCATTGTTGTATGTAATATGTTAAGGCCGCGACTTGTGCCTTGAGCTCATCCTTCGAGATCTTATCTTGCTTTATTAGATGCACCACCATAGCCACTGACTTCTCAAGGTGCTCGACTTTCTGATCTCTAGTGGCGGTCCCCAAGTCTATGGTGGAGATGTTGTAACTCACCCCAGCCTGGCCAGTCGTAGGCATTGCTATTTGCGCCACTCGAGACCCAGAAGCATCCATCATTACCTTGGATCAGACTTTGGGCTTCTTCTCTTTCTTTGTCATAATTTAGGCTCGAGCCAAGATGGCCTCCAACCTTGCCCTTGGGTCCTTTAGCATAGGGGTTTTTCTTTTGAGCTGCTTCTCCAACCACCCAGGCATAGCAGATTTTCCCTTGGGTGAATCGTGACCACCCTCGCCCCTCTCGGTCAAAGCCAAGGTTTCTGTTCCTTTTTCTTCTAGGAACTTTTCTTTCTCCTTGGCAGCATCTTCCTCCTCCTCATCGGAATCATGGACGAACACGAGGCATTTGATAGGTAGCTCGGTGGACAGTTGCTGAATGGGACTTTCTTTTCTTGCTATTTCTTCTTCCTTCTTTTCCTCAGTATACTCAGCCTCGAGGCTTCTGACAACATGGGTTCCACCCTTAGTTAAATCCTTTTGTTGTTGTTCTTTTAGTGGCTGCTCTTCTTCATCATGGGATGACCTTTCTACTTTTGTCTCAGTGTCTTTCAGCTGTCATGCCATCTCCTCCTCAAGGTCATTGTCAAAGGTTTGCATGATTACCTTAGCACCAGAGCCATCTTCCTCATCCCCACTCTTGGAAGAGCCTGTTCCCTCCTCCTCATAAGCCACCCTATCGATGGTTCGGTGTTCATACTCTGGGTGCTCATGGTATTCATCGCCCTCCTCCTCAATAGGCTTCGAGGCTTCTCGGTCCTACTCCTCCCACTCCTCAGAGATTAGCATGGTGGCCTCCATAGCTGGTGGCCTTGTCGGTGGTTGTGAAGGCTAACTAGTGGTGAGGACTTCCAAAAGGGCTGCTTGAAGAGTCAGATGCATTAGGATCTACGAGAGCTCAGGGAGAAGGTTCTACATGTGTCTTGAGAGAGCCTTAGGCATGGTGGTAGTAGGAATAGGTTCTGTTATTGTTGCCAGAGGGAGTGATGTGATTGGTGACATGGCAGCGGAGGAAGGGGGAGTAGTCATGGGAGAGGAGTCAATAATTACTACAGACTTGGCTAGAGGCGAAGGGGCAAGATGGATAGAAATGTCCATTGCTGGCGGGGATGTAGCGACCATAGCTAGAGAGGTTGGTGGGGCAATAGGAGGGACAGGGAGAGCCAAGAGAGGCTCCAATTGATCTGTACCCTTTGCCCCCTCCTCTTTGGTTGAGGGTGATTCTGCAGAGCTCCCTACCTGTTTGAGCCTTTTGGGAGGTGAGCCTCTTGTTTCCTTCCTTGCGTAGACCTTGGGGTCCAGAGACTGTTATTTTTTTGTCCCTTTTCTCATCTTGGATCTGGTGACCGAAGGAGACTTGGAGGTTCCGCCAGTTGAAGTGGTGGTAGCAACATCCTCTATGGTGCTTGGCTCACTTTTGAGCCCTTCATCAGTCATAATTATTCCTTGTCGCTTTAATTGAGCCACCTGCCCATCGATCCACTCCTTGGTACATACCAAGATTGGCTGGGTTATGGTATCTAGGTCATCGACCTCCTGTTCATCCTAGTCTATTGTTGGTATTGGTAGATTTGTAACTATAGGGTACCTAGGATGCATTGTGGTGGCCTCATCCTCCTCGACTTGGTCCGGTACGGGAAATGGCTGCACCCTTCTTACGAACTAGACAGTCATTTGCATGTAGTGCCTTGCACATACCTCTTTATCATCCTGGTAGTCGGCCTAGAAATCCTCAATGTGGTGAAGATGGGCATACGCTGGCCCCAGCACCTTTCTGACATGGCCATACGAGTCCATGCGCAGGCGAGCAGTGTGTAGGTAGAAGTGGTAATCCTTCAGCTCTTTCTTGAAGTTACCAGCACATTGGGAAGTTTGTAGTTGGTACATGCCCTGACCAAGGGTCATGGGATAAGAAATCCCCACTATATGTTTGCTACTGAATATTTCTTGTAGGTGTTGGAGTTGTCGAGAAATATCTAGAAGGATAATTCAGTCATTAGGGTATTGTGGTAATCTATTTGGCCTTTCAGTGAAGCCCTTGGAAAAAATGTATGTGAACTTCGGATACTGGATGAAAAGAAAGGAATACTATTTCAACAATGCCCTGGCACTATGGGAGACCCTCCTCTCAAAGTCTCTGGTGATCATTCTGATAATATGGCCAATGAAGGCATCATTTACTCTGCATTATTCCCTTTTGAAGTTCTGGTGTTGGAGCTACGAATACCTATCATAGGCCTTGAGTCTTCGCCACTACTCCTGATCGGGTGCCACAAACAACCCGCTGTACTGTCTTCGATCTGCCAAGGAATAGACAAGATAGGAAGTCATATAAAATTTGGAGCTCTTCTTCACGTTGATGAATTGCTCATGGAAATAGTTGCTTATGATTCCTCCCCAGTAAAATGAAGTCTTTGTGGTGACGTCCTCGTTTCCATGAAGAATCTGCTCAATGAAGTATACCATCCATTCCTGAAAGTAGGCAGCCATAGGAAGACCCATAACCCTGCTCAACATGGTCACCAAGTAATGGTAATCTTCATGAAAATCGCTACGGAAGAGTTCCTGAAGAACCTTCACAGCGCTGCCCCACCTTTCCTTGAGCCAATGCAGATTGATTGACTTCTTACAGCCTGTCGGATTATCCTCCCATACTGCCTGGCATTCTTCTATGGTGGGGACCTCCATCTCTTGAAATGTGGGAATATGGAAGGTCTTTGTGGTCCCTTCAGGTGACATGTTAGAGAGGACATTGCCTTCTCTGTCAATGATTCTCCTTGTGTCCGGTTGATATGCTTCCCGACAAGCCATGATCAACTCAGGAGCCACGAGGGATGGAGGGAATCTAGCAGCCTTCGCTATTCCACTCTGTCTTATCAATCTTGCATTCTTTGTCGTTGGATTGACCTTGACAGTCTGCGTGAATTCATCAATATCAACTTGGCCTATGTTGGTATCAATGATCTCCTTCTAATCTATAGTGACTTTTGAGTGGAGAGGCTCGCCCTTGAATTGGTATTTCATCTGGTCCTTGTCCTCTTTCCCACAAGGGGTTCTTCCTAAATTCTTCCCTTTTTCCTTCTTGGCGGATGCCCCTGAAGGTCTTGCACCCAATTTCATATATTCTACAAGCAAGGGCATAGTCAACACAATGGATCACAAAAGCATTCATGTTAGTAGACACCTTGAAAACAACATCTATTTAAACAATCAATTAAGCATAACATGACCTTTTATCCCTAGATGTTGTTGATCTTTTGATTAAGGGAATTTGGATAGTTCGGGCCTGGAGGGCTGGACTTCCTTGGTAGGAATGTTGTTAGGAAGGGAAAACATGGTGGAGGGATCCCAGAGATTCTCTTCAGTCAAATTTTAGTATTTCAAGAGGTTTGTAATGAAGAGGACCAAAATTAAGCACATGGGTCGAAGTTAGATTCCAAATTTGGGCTTATTTGGATCAGTTTAGGAGAATCCGGAGAACTCAGGCTGGAGAGCCGTTTGGAGATGGCAGTTTGGAACAATGGACAAAAAATGGAATTCCGAAGATGAAACTCTGGGGTTCGGGGTCCGGCGGTGCAAAGGGTGGCCAACAATTTAGTTTTACTTCTGAGTGTTCAGGCCGGTAGTACCGGGAAGGCGTTCATCTTTTGCCGCTTGGGATGACAAACGTTGGAAGGAAATTCGGGAGGGGCAATCCAGTGGGGTAAGGTTTTGGTGAGATCCTTAAGTCTCGCCAACAGGCAGGAGCGAGATTGGACCCAGTGCTAGCATTCGCCATTGGATTATATTTTAGCTCAGCGGCGATCGGGAGGGCAGCGCCCAGAGCTCCGAGGGGCGGGGCAAGAATTTTTTTTGGAACGACAGGCGAGGGAAGGAGTCCTGATCGTCGAAGCCCAATGGGGAGGAGGGCATTAGTTGTTCATGTGGCATCCCAGGGGCGAACGGGGGTTTGAAGCCCGGAGATCAGAAGGATGTCGGGGAATTGCCAGGAGAAAAGTGGTGTCATTGTGAGGTTCTAGCGATGGACGAATATCTCCCCGACAGTGAAAGAAAGGCGGAATCCCAGAAATGGATGTCTAGACCCTCGGGCCTGAGAGACCCAAAGGATGCCTATCCAAATTGAAATTCCTGTAGTGGGGAGAAGGGTGGGGAGAGTTTTCAGTTTTTGACATGGTGGCATCCATGGTGACTTCTGAACGGGGAAGTCTGGTGGCCTGGGCCCAAAAGGTGAAATTTTTCATCAGAAGGAATGTGCATAGTTTTGGTATGGACAACCAATATAGGTCCTAGGGCCGAAGAGGATGATTTACCTGCGTGAAGAACAGCCGCGGCGAGGTGGAGCTCCAGATTGGTGATGAGGGCACCCCCGAAGGTTTCTCAAGTTTTCAACACATGGGTTTTGTGTGCGATGCCATATTTTATCACTTTCATGCCTTCTTAACATTTGTTATTCATTTAAATCCTTAGAAATCAAAAAAAAATGCTCGAGAGGGTGAACGGAGGACCTACCTCAAACACTCGATGCGAGGAGATTTGAAATCCACTTACGATCAATGAAGTGATGCTGAGGGCGATCAATGCGAAGGTGTCGAAGATTGTGGGATCCTCAAGCAGGTTCTCCAATCACTCTGCAACTCTGTTAAATGATAATGATGGGTTGGAGTGGGTCTTTTATACCCCTAATTACCATTAATGATCATATTAAATGTAGGTACAGTGACACAAAAGGTTGGTGAGTTTGAATATTGGCAATGGCAGCAGGAGACCCAAGGTCCGACGGCTGGGGAGGCGCAAGACGATGGCCACTTTTTTATTTTGACTTGGTTGGAATGGCGGTGGCCGAGAGAGAGTCGGGGCCCAAATGGCGAAGCTCCGCCAAAGATCTACTGTCACGAACAACAGAGTCATCACAGAATTCCAGACTTAGAATTTCGGATGACCGGGCCTGGAGCACCCAAAGGCATTCAGGATTCCCACTGACTTCAGACAATAAAAATGGTGGCGGGACCCAAAAGGTGGGACACCACAGGAAGTTTTCCGTAGAGGACGGTGAAGCATGGTCAGAACCCTGGGAGCAGAACTCTAGGGTTCGGGGTCTGGAGGGCAAAACGGCCGTCGTAATTTCCATAAATTTCTAACAGATAGCAAATGAGGGTTCGGACTCTGGGGTCCGGGAGGACGCGAAGTGGACGCCGTCAGGAATGGCAGGTTCAGCGGGGAAACTCGACAAGGGAATCCCGATCAGCTGGGCCCGATAGGGCTCAGGGCTGTTGGCAGGGTCAAACTGCTAGAGGGACTCCGCGAGGCGCCAGAACATGGAAAAATTAAAAGGGGAAGGCATGGTGAACTTATGGTGGGACTTTAAAGCAACATTGACCATCCGAGACATCAAAAAGGGGGGCACACAAAATGAGGAAGTGATAAAATGACCCGACAAGGCAAAAGAAAAGAGGGTCCCCATTCCAAACGGGGCATGTGTGCTAAGGGCACAACAAATGGTGACTCCGCTAGGGAACACTCCCGAGAGTTTCAAGGATAAATATTCATTCAGGACCCAGAATCTCTGGTTTCGCAGACTAGGAGTGGCTTCCAAAGATGAATCTGGGAGAATGAGATCGTTAATTGGGTTAGTTTATAGGACATCTCAGAAGTGTGTGTAGTGAGTTCATTCCTTTCCTCGGGATAGTGACCAGGTTTACCAATTCAACCGAGCGAGCTACATAAATCGTCTAACACCAAAAGTAACTTGGACATTGCTCTGCTGCCAGCTAGGCGTCCATAGCCCCAACAGAGTTGTCATTGCAATCTCACGGACATCGCTCTACTACCGACCGGGCGTCCATAGCCCCGGTAGAGTTACCCGAACACCCATACGGTCGCTTATTTTTTAGAATTCCTTTGGTCTTTTGCTTTGATATTTCCTTCAATGTTCATTTCTCTTTTATCATTGAATTCTACTGGGTAAGCACTGAAGCCTACAATGGGTTTGAGACTGCAGTGGTCACTGGAGTAGACTTGAGATTTTTCACTTATAGGGTGTCATAACAACCATGGCATAGTCCTTTACAAATGGTTATTATGTGTTTCATGCGAGATCCGAGTTGTATGTAGGAAGATCCAATCCAGGGTCAAGTTCTGAGCAGAGTTCAAATAAGGAAATCATTCACAAGCAACTTTCAAAGACTAATAGTCGTGAGTGAATTTTTAGCCGAAGAACACAATAGATGATCAACAAAGTAAACCGCTTGTCGAGCAAGCACGACCACCGCTAAGGGGTGGGAAACAACTTTCGAAACAAAACTGTTGGGAGGGAGAAAACAAAAGAGCGACGGAAACAAAATGCAAGCAAGCCAGAAAGAAAACTACCCTAACCTATGTACAAATATTTACAATGAAGAGCTCAAATGAGCTCAAGCTTGGAAGTAATGCTTCAGGTGCTGCCCATTGGCCAGCAACAGGATGTTCTCACTAGTTAAGGTCTTTAAGCGGAAGACATTGTCTCCCAAAATCTCAGCTATTTAAAAGGGGCCAAGCCAAAGCTTGTCGAATTTCTTGTGTCCCCCTTTCTTTTCATGGGCCTTGTCCCAGTACAAGACCAAATCTGCAATTCTAAAGGCCTTGATCTTGGCTCGGCGATTGAACCATCTCTTAACTATGCCCTGATGTGTGGCGAAATTTTCTATTGCACAGTCTTGAACTTCCTCAAAATGCAAGAGCTCAGCTAACCGATCTTCCCTACAATCTCCTCCCTCATAAAAATCATTGATGAACTAAAGAGTGGGAATCTTCAGATGGATAGGAAATATAGGTTCCAGGCCATAAACTAGGTGGAATGGGGAATCGCCAAGGGCAGCCTTCTGGTGAGTGCAGTCAACCTAAAGGGCGAAACGGACTTAGGTATGCAAGTCCTAGGGATTCCTATCTAGCAATTTTTTGATCACGGTAATCAGGTTTTTATTTGTAGATTCGGCAAGGCCATTACCCTGGGGGTAGTAATTGTATGAGAACTTAAGGGAAATTCCATAGTCAAATGCCCAACTAGCAAATTTTAATGAGGTGAACGCAGGTCTATTGTCACATACCAAAGCATAAGGACAACCAAAGTGATTTAAAATTGAACTTTCTAAGAAATTAGTAACTACTTCGGTTGTGCATTGCTTACATACTATTGCTTTTGTCCATCTAGTACAATAATCAGTAGTGGTAAGAATGTACCTGTCTCCCACAAATGATGGAGGGCTTACCGGATTGATGAAGTCAAGACTCCATTACACAAACGGCCTTACCTCCAGCACAAGTTGTAGTGGGACAACACCATTCTTTTCCCTGGTGGCAGTGGTCTGGCATGTGTGACATGAACGAACATGGCAATGGGCATCCTTGAAGACAATTGGCCAATAATACCCTGCTCTTAATATCTGATGTGCTATGGAAGAACCAGAACCATGGCCAGTGCCAAATTTTTCGTGAAACTCTCTTAAGACTCGATCCACTTCTTCCTTGCCAAGGCATCTTAAATAAATGCCTTCATGATTCTTCTTGTACAGAATGGACCCTTGCAGCATGTAGCCATTTATTTTCAATCTAAGGGCTTGCTTTGGGACTACTTGCACGTGTGGTGGGAATTTATGGTTCAGCAAATAATAGATGAAATTCTGGTACCACTCTCCCGGGGAGACATCCTCAAGCTGGTACTGCTACATAGTGAGTTTGGGCCCAACTTCTGTTGTTGTTTCAGCAATTGTGCAGGTGAGTGCCTGTCCTCTTACTAGCTTCATCAGTTGGATCTCCATGTCATATTCTTGGAGTAGGGTGACCCATTTAGCTCTTCGTTCACCCAATTCATTCTGCATGAGTAGCATTTTTATTGCTGGGTTAGGGACAATGGCAAACACCTTATTGCGTAGGATGTAGTGTCTAAATTTCTTCAACCCTCTGACAAGAGCATATGCCTACTTTTCAATGTTGTGATATCGCAATTCAACATCCCTGAGGGGAGCACTCATAAAGGTGATTGGGTGCTCATTTCCTTCATCGTCCTTTTGGGTCAACATGGTAGCACAGGAATGCTCTGAAGCAAATGAGCAGATGTAGAAAGGCTTCAGATAATTGGGGCTGACTAACATAGGCGCCTCGGTAATAGCTTGTTTGATTTCTTCAAAAGATTGTTTGGCGTCAGGAGTCCATTCAGTTTTGGCATCTTGCTTCAACATAGCATTGAGAGGTTTGACAATCTTCGCGAAACTTGTGATGAATTTCCTGATGAAGTTGATCTTTCCAAAAATGGATTTTAATTCTTTCTTTCTTCCTAGGGGCGGGATTTTAAGTAAGGACTTGATACATTCGAGGTCTATGGAGATTCCCTATTTTGAGATGATATGCCTGAGCAATCTACCTTTAGTCACTCTGAAAATGCACTTGTTGGGGTTGAGAGAAACCCCAAACTCCCTGCATCTCTAAAATACCTTGCATAAATCAGAGACATGATCGCCTCGCGTTTTAGAAAACACGGTCATCCATGTAGATGATTATACACTTGCCAATCAGGTCCTTGAGGGCGATATCCATGGCACGTTGGAAGGTGGGGCCGGCATTGATGAGCCCAAAAGGCATTCTCTTGTACGCAAACATTCCCTACTTGGTGGTGAACATCGTTTTGTGACAATCCTCATATTGCACCATCACCTAGTTATACCCAGAGTACCTATCTAGGAAAGACATCATCTGGGAGCCGTTGACGATCTACAACACCTCATCCAATGAAGGTATTGGATAGTTGTCTTTCTCCGAGATGCAGTTCAGATTGCGAAAATCTACACAATCTAATCTCCCCATTCTTTTTTCTTACCGAGACCAAGTTGGCCACCCATGTGGAATGCCTAATCGGAAAAATAATTCTCGCCAAGAGCAACTTATGCACTTCTTTGTAAATGACCGGTTCTAACAAGGCATTGATAGGGTGATGCCGCTAGCGGAACGGCCTAACTTCTGTCTTAAGAGGGATGGTGTGTGTAATGACATAAGTGTCATATATTTTTAAATCTTCATAGCTCCATGCCACCACATCATGGTACTTTTGTAACGCATCCGTAATTCCCTTCTTTTCCTCTGGCGTACACACCTTGCCGATAAAAACATTTTTGATCTCCTCGGCTGTCCCAAGGTTGTTAGCATTGCACTGGTTTCTTATGGCCTCCTTTTTCATTTGTTGATTCTAGTCTCTGATCTAGTCTAAGTCAAATATTCATTCCAATTGAACCATGCCCCTAGGGATCGTGTTGGTTTTGAGGTTAATAACCCCCTCTATGTCCAGTTCAGCTTCCTATGGATCAACTTCATCAATTATTTGAGTTGCAAAGACATTGGAACTTGTGATGAATTGAAGGATATGTTTGTCATCATTAAAGACTTGCAAGTGTATAACATTATCTAGGACTGATGGCGTGGATGTCAGCTCAACCGTGAATTTCTTGAGCCCATACAGAGAGAGGGGTTGTGAAGTGCTGGCTACTTGAGCCAAGGCATCAGCTGTACAATTTTGAGCATGAGGGATAAATTGTATATTGAACACATTTAAGCCCTCCAAGAGATCTCAAACCCTATGCCTATAGTTTGTAAGTCTTCGATCATGAGAGGAATACAAATTCCTAACCTGTTTAACTACGAGCTCGAAATCCCCAAAAACTTGTAGCACTTTTACATTTTTCTTCAAGGCCATGAGAAGGCCAAGGACCAGGGCCTCATATTCTACTATGTTATTGGTGCAATAGAACTGCAATCTATGGGCAGTTATAAATGTCTTACCCACTAGACTGATGAGTTTGAACCTAGCTCTGGCTCCTTGCTTAGACTTGGATCCATCAAATCATAGCGCCCAGCATGTGGAAGTATTTTTATCTTCGGGTCCAATTGAGTTCTTGCTCCCTTTCAGCTGGGTGACTTGCTCTGTGATCTTAGGGGAATTTTCTGGCTTGATGCAGTTATGAACAGGTGGTTCCACTAGTTCCTCCTTTGGCGTTTCTATCTGAGGAGCAACTGATTTTTTAACATGTGCAACTGTTGCTTGACACAAGCAACAATCAAACTCAGAGTGGGCAGCATTGTGAACCCTGCACCAGTTTGGTAACAAGAGATTGTGTAAATTCATTCGGGCCCGTAGGCTGAGCTGATCCCTTGCACATTTTTCCATGAATTCCTAGAAACCACTGAGTAGTCCCCAGTTGTCATCCTTATCAGGTTCATCATCGACTTCTATCAACATTTTTGTGTCTGGGAGCATTCGTGTAGAATCAATCGAAGGACTACACAACACCAGGAACACTTCATCCACACATTCTTCTTGAAGTTCAACCTCATTTTGGGAGGTGAAGGGATGGTAATTCCCCAAGTCAGTCTCGGCACACAGCACCTCGTTAATATTGTTGTACTTCGTGATCATGTATTTCATACGAGGTTCACGGTCGATACGGATTTGATTTGGCAGCCCTTTCCATGGTAGCCACATGTGAGAAAGGTCTGTGTTAGTATATCCATTTAGTGCCTTGGTGAATTCCCTTCTCAAGATGATTCCATATGCATCGGGAATATCTGCCACTTGAATATCAATGACTTGTTGTATTCGTGGGTCTATAGCAATCTGCATCGGGATACGGTTTATTTCTCCCAGAATTTTGATCTCTATTTTTTCTAGCTGGGTCACCTTCCTCCTTGAAGGTGTGAGAGTGATGCCAAGAGCCTTGCATACTACCAAGGGCATGACATTGGTAGATGCTCTCGAATCAAGCAGGAAGTTATGTAGGTTCTTCCCAAAGATCCTAATGGTGGTTAAGAAAGGGGGAGTTTTTCGCTCTCCCTTGGAAAGTGCCCGTAGGGGTGTCCATGTGAGCTACCTGACCTTTGTTCTTATCACTGCCTGTATCCTTGGTTTGCCTAAATGGTTGGTCCTTGGAAATCTTCCTATCACCCCACTCTGGTTCCTTTTCAATTTGTTTACCCGCGGGTTGATTTATAGGGATATCCTTCCTTTTCCCAGTATTATCCTGCATCTCCGGTTCCTTCCTAGGCTCTTCAAAGGTAACCCTCTTAGCTGGCCCTTATGAACATCTGAAACATAAGTTATCCTACCTGATTGAGCCCATAGGTGAAAATTGAGCAACATTTTTGGTGACCTCAGCTGGATGTTTACTTTCTAAACATGGAAACCAGTGGCCTAGGCCTATCCATTGGGCACAGAGTCATTGGGAAAACTTAGGAATGAACTTGGAGCAACTTTGTACATGACCATAACACATTTGTGACTCAAGAAATAGATCACTCAAACATTTATCGAAAAGAGGAAACTACAGAAGGGAAAACTATCTAACTATGTTGAAACAACACTTAGGGAATTGAAAATTTGCAGCTAGACCTATCCTACACTAACTAGTAAGAAACTGGTCAAACAAAACCATTTACAGGATGACTAAAATAGCTGCCATTTCTTCTCAATATTTAGTGACTCTCAAGCTTAATGGTAGCTGAATAGAGATGGTACACTGAAAAATATTTAAAAAAGAAATGCACTGCCTCATGAAAGAGGGTAACAAGTTCACTTACCTCCTTAAACTGATCATATGCATTTGTATTCAAAGGAGGATAAGTAAATTGAACACACTTCTTTTTCAACTACAAGTACATCCCTTATGCTACTTTTAGTTGTGGCTCCATGTGTGAGTGCTTGATTAACCATTGGCGCTTTATCAAGCTCCATCTGGGCTAAATCTCTAATCAGACAGCCCCTTGTAAAGACAAAATTTGAGCTCTCCTTGCTGATTTCTTGCTCATGGGATGCCATTTTATAGCCTTGCTGGCTAGAAAGGTATAACCCCTATGGCTGACTTGGTGGAAAAATGGAAACCTCCTCAGTATGTTTATGCTTTCCGAAATGAACACTCATTTCTTCAACAGAGAATAGTGAGATGGCTTCCTCCGACACACTCTCAATCAATTCATTAACCTCAGGCTCTTTTATAGACCAGAATGGAAGCTGCTTATAATTCTCATCATTACTGGAAGAATTACATTCTGATTCAAGCTTGTCCTTTTTAATGAAAGAAGACAACAATTCAAGTGGTGATGAAATCTCAAGTTCTTTTATACAATGGAATGGATGATCCTCCATCTAGTTATGATTTTGCAAATCAGGTTCATGAGATTTTTTTTGTTGTTTCATCACTTCTTCAATCTTGTGAACCTGTTGTTCCAACTTACCATGAGTGACAACTCAACATTAGCTTCCTCATCTAGAACATATTTGAAAACATCAAAGCTCTCACCTTGGAGGATAATATCAGGTTTAATTTCAGGCTTTTCTTCCTGAATTAAGCCTCCATTGTCTTGCTGGTTGCCACCAATCAACAACTCTCCAATGTCTTCCTTCTGTTCAATCATTTGCTACTATTGCTTTCTATATTCCTCCATAGCTAGATGCAACAGATTTGGAATTCTAGTCTCCTCCATGGTGAATGAACTAACTTGATCACTGGGTTGCTCTTCTTCTACAACAACCCTCTTTTCTTTGGAACTCCCCCCAAGTTGCCTCTTTTGAAACTCCTCAATGTGTTGTCCTGATCGATCATGTTCATTCACCTCCTGCTACAAGTTTCGCTTGAAACTTGGGAATTTAAAGTTATGAACCTTCTCTTGAACAAGCTAATGTGGAATATAAGGAGCTACTTGGACCTCATGCCTCTGTGTTTGAGGAAGAAAAAGCTTCATTTTCTCCTCTTTCGCAGCTAACTCTCTCAAGCCTATGCTCAAAGTGTCCCCTTTGCGTCAGTAATTCTTGCTCATGAAGGTAGGCCTGATAGGCCATCTCTTCTTGTTGTTGATCGTACTCCTGCTGCCTCCTAAACTCTTCTATCTTCCTTGCGATGTCTGACAGTATGTCCTTCATGTTATTCATGTTATTCTTTATATAATCAACATCTTGGAGCTGGTTTTGGATATCCAAATGTGGATCCAAAGACTGAGTAGGGGTGGGTGGGAGGTAAGCATGTTGAGCATGCTAATAGGTTGTTGTTGCATGGCTGTTTGGGATTAAACCAGCAACATGATTGGCCTGATATGATTGATAGGTGACTGGTTGACAGGATTTTCATGAAACTAAAGTGGGTATACATGCTGACTATGAAAATTTGTCATCTCTACTCATATAAATGTTGAAAATTAGAATATTAAGCTTGTAATTGAAAAATACGAGCACCAAACTTGTTGAAACAAGTAGATTTGCTCGGAGTTGCCAGGTGTTGTCCAAACTGCCTCCAAAGGCTGATTGATACTAAGGTAGACACCAAATCTCTTAGTATGCTAGATTTCTTATTAATGCACTGGCTTTTCTGCTACTTCCCAAACTCAGAGTCACCATGATATGCTAATGTCATTACTCTGAAAGATTCGAAACTTACTGGCTGCATATAAAAAACCAGCAATAATATGTACTCTTTAAACTATTCTGATTCGAACAGTCCCACCGGGCGTGCCAAAAACTATTGTCAAATAAAGTTGCACCCTTGCTAAGCTATTAGCTATAGCAACCTATTGACACATGGGAACACTTCGAGGTTGTGGGTGACCTGGGAATGAAGTGAACCTCCAGATTATGCGTTGCTTCCCCTTTGTGTTATCTTGAGAAACTAAAGAATGGTAAGGAAAAGAGTAAGAAGGATATACTTGAATTTAAAACCTATCACTAACAAGTGATACACCAAAGATAAAAATATGACAATACTATAGAAAGCGCACAAAAAATCTCAATAGAGCTAAACAACCTCACAATATAGAGATTTATGTTTATAAAAACTAGTCTATGTAAGGTTTCGACTGTTCTAATGCTTAACACAAGGAAAACAAAGATGTTTTCACAAATATAAATGCAATAGAAAGAGATCACTAACATAAGCCTGCTTTATGACAAAGTTCTTTGCATCCAGTACTGAAGGAATCTGATAAAATAAAGGATCACAAAGAATTTTATCATGCAACTCACAACCAGTCACTAAAACAACAAAGAAAATCTGTGAAAGAAATGACTTTCTATTGAGGAAAAGTCTATGTGTTACAGGTCTGTAGAATTTATGAAAATGAGTTACAAAGGCTGAATAATGCTCTTTCAGCAATCTCCTAACCAAGAACTGTTTTACAAAAAGGAAAAAATGCCATATATACCAAAATTGTGTCGGCCCCTGCCCTAGGGCTTACAAAATATTAGTCTTCTGAAAGATCTACCCCTAGATCTTTTCCAATGGAGCTACTTCTACATTGAATGCATATCCCCATTGTCCAAGTTTGAGCCTCCTAATCCTGCTCGCTTTGAATGCTCTAAAGAATTATCATTAATGTCGATGCCCCCTTACCAGTAGCGACCCCAACTGTCACTATGACTCACAGCTTCTTCTTCTCTGGCATTCTTCTTGCTCCAAATCTTGCAGCAAGTTGACCACCCTCGAGAAGCAGCATTAGATTTACCCTACTAGATTCAAGCATTATTAATGACTGATCACCTCTGATCCCAAAGTAGATCGATGTCGTCATGCTCTATCGATCATGTTTGCAGGGGGTCAAATAGTCAAATAGCTCATGGTGCATCCTCAGCTCCCTCTGATTGGTCAAACTCGTGCCATGTAGATTTCTAGACGGTCAGAGATCCTTCCGACAAAATTGCATGTCGATGAGACACTAATCATGTCTCACCGATGTGATTAGACACTTCAACGGTTATCAGCATAGCTCATGACGATCGACAAGACGACATAGTGAATCTAAAAGTCACGACGATGTCAAAACCTATCGCCTAGACCATCAGCAAGACCATTTGCATTCGGGAAGACCTCACGACAAGTCCCAAGGAATCATACCGATATCACCATTTCGATGGGCAAGCTGGTTGCCATCAACAAGACCTTAATGAGTCAGAAAGACATCTCACCAAGCTCATGATCTTTGGATGAGCTCATGTCATATCGGCAAGACCCCATTGTGTCGGCAAGACCTCTAATCAAAATCCTCCTCTTGGTGGTGAGTCCCAATGCAGCCAGCTCCCTATCAGTGAGACACTATTCTCTCGATAGGACCTCTTAGCGAGCACCCTTTCATTTCACCTAGACCTTCAGCAATTGGCAGGACATCACACCAACGGCTAAACGTTAGGCTAATGCCAAACTTTCTCGGCGGGACCTTTTGTTATCAGTGAGACCTCATAGCGAAAACAAACCACCTCCTCGAGCTCAAACATTTCCTTCGGTGAGACACTGGCAAGTCGGGGAGACCTCACATTGAAGTCCTATCATTATACCATTGTGCTCCTCCATCGGTGAGACACCCATGTGTCGGTAAGACCTCACGCCGAAGACATAACACTATATCGAGGCCATTCATTCTTTGGCAGGACCTCTTGTTTTCATTGAGACATCATGGCAATTTCACTTTCCTTTGCCCCGAGCTCATCCTACTTCAGCAAGACCCCATGTTTGTTGGCCATACCTCACGCTGAGCTTGTCTCCTTCACCGAGACTGCTTCACCTCGGCGAGACATCACCCCGACAGTGAGACCTTTCAGTGAAGCCCCCCATACCGTCGTCGAGACCTTGGCTTGTCGGCCAGACCTTTTGCCAAAGTCATAACCTTATACTGAGAGCTCCCCGATGAACAATTGTCGGCATGACCCTTTTCAAGCAGAGAGATACATGAAGACTCATGGCAACCCAAAAGTCCTAGCGACTGGTTTATTCAACCACATAGGATGCACTGCTTGTCAGAAAGACAACAAGAAGGTCTTGTTGACTTTCTTCTGTAATATTTTTTGTGCCAAAACCGATTGAGGCATGCTTTTCAACTAAGCTCCTTATGAAATTTCAGCATATGCATGACCTAACCCTTAATGCAAATGTCCCATTTGGCCCTTATGAACATCTAAAAAATAATTTATCCTACTTGATTGAGCTTGTACGTGAAAATTGAGCAACACTAACATCATCAAAAAGGATGTATGCACTTCTCTCATGCTTTACAACAATCTTGAGAATCAAAAGGTATTTTTTGTGATCTTAGGTTGAGATAAAGTAATCACCTCCACACTTCAGTTTGGGTTTAAAAATTGAACATAACATTTTGCAAGTGTGAGTAAACCTATTGCATGTGTTCTCCCTTTGTTTCTAAATGAAGGTTTATTAAACTATGAATATGTTTGCTTGCTTTTGTCTATCTTAGAGGGCCTACCTTGGGGAAAAAGTACTCACCCAAGGGAACGACTCAATCGGTAACACTCTAAACCCGAGAGTATTTCCAACTGGGATATAAATGTGGGTATTGTAATAAATTCCAATATCACGCGGTTGACTCCAATGAGAAGGCAGCAATGGCCTCTCACCACGTAGGGTCAACTACTATGAACGTAAAGTTTGAATTAAAACTCTTGTTTTAGAATTTCCAAAATCCTTGATCTATTTGTTGGTGCAAGAATAGTTGTTCTGAAGCCACCCCACACTTTTACGGTCTTTAGTAGAAATGGAATGCATGCCATGGGAGTTTCATCGGTGTTGATACTTTTCTGCCCCATATAAGTGAGTGTCGTGGAGGGGAGCTAGTGGGGTCAAGCATCTAACTATTCACTAAAGATAAGCGTAGCTGTACTTGTCCAAGTGGGGACTCAAAAAATATTGTCTTTCATATCTATAGGATTGTACTTGTTCTTGGTTAAAAAATTCTTTTCTTGTTCGAAAACATTTGAAAAAAAACATTTAACATCATCATCAAAATTTCAAATCCTTTAGGGAGAAAATACAATTGACCAAATTCTATGTGTTATTTCTTACCCTTGGGATTTCATCCTTAGAGGTTTTGAAACACTTGGATTTACATCTCAATTTTCCTACTAAAGTTAAACAATAGGTAACCCTTGCTTTAATTTCATCAAAGTTTCACATAATACACCTTGCAAAATGAGAAGAAGTTGAGACATTGGACATCTAGTTTGAAAACCTAATCAATAAGTGTTTGTGGTAAAAAAAAGTCATTAAGCAAAGAATAAAAACATTTGGATCCCACAAATATGTCTCCAATGATTTCACACAAGATCAAGATCAAGAAACCAAAGGTAAAATCCCTTAGTCTGAAAGCCCATCAAAAGCATCTCTCAACGTTATACGAATTCAGATGTAGACTAATTTTTAACTTTTACAGAAAGGCTTCAAGAAACAATCCTGGTTTGTACTTGTTCTATTACTGTCAAAACCCAAATATTTTTAGAGAGTTTGAACATCTTGTTTAAAGAAAATCTTGTTCATCAAAACTGAGGTCTAGTAAATGAGTGTCTTTTTAGGTACATCCTAGGATCAAAATCAAACTTTCATCCATCCTTGAACATCAAAACCAAAATCATCTCATCAGCAACTCTTCTTCTCGAAAAGTATTGAAAAAATCCTTCATGTTAAAACTTTGGGAAAATCATTTGAAACTAATCCAAAATCACCTTGTTTGATTGAATGTGTGTATATGCATCCTTCTCCACATATTTGATCAAATTATCAAAACTTGTGAACAAATTCATCCCTTGATAACATCCAACATCTTGGGACTTAGGAGTTCATTATCAAAATCATCTTGTTTGGATAGGAGTGTTTAGATGAATCCTTCTTCTCACACCTAGAAAAATTATCATCTTGTGAACAATTTAACTCTAGGACAACATCCAACCTCTTAGAGTTTATGAGTCCACCAAAATCCGAATCCAAAAAAAATCAATCCTAAATCAAGTCCTAAAGTTTAACATACCCCTTCAAGATTTTCTCAAGAGTTCCAATCATCCATCAAACATCCATCTTACATCCATATCATTATCACTCTTTGATCCTTAAATCATCCTAAATTTTCTCTTTTATACCTAAAGTTAGATCAATCCAAAGAATTAAAGAATTCACCTTCTATGTTCTTGAAGATTGATCTCTATTTTATGATGCAAACTAGATCACAACACAAGAGGAACACATAAGCCAACAAAGAAACATCTACTACAAGTGACTTAAGTCAAACCGCTCCTGAAATGAATCCCATTGGGTCTGGCAATCTCACGATTAACCTTCCCACATTTTCACAAGACCATCAAGAGGAAGGTGTCCAAATGGAAGATCTTACCAATAACCCCTTTGGAATGTCACATGAGGAAATCATTGAAATGCTTCGAAATCCGAAAAACCATAAAATTATCAATATCATGATGAGACTCAACCCTTCACTATACATACTCGAATTAGCAAAACACGGGGCTAAACTCCCTTCTGATTTTGACATGAGTACTATCATGGAGACATCTTTTGGGATCACACCCCCAATTTCATCCACCATCTGCATCTCATCTACACCCCCATCCCAAAATATCACTCAAAACATACCAAAAATCACATCATCTTTTTCTCCAACCCAACCTAATGTCAATAAGGGAAGTGCATTTCTCAATGCTATTCAAACACATCCCCTTGTCAATAATCAAGACTTGGATGCAAACACTATATTGGGGAAAATCGTACCCCAAAATTCATTGCATACATATGTCCCTCTCACCTTTCATGATCCAAACGACCCATCATCATCATCATTCCGTGCAACACCCCAAACCTCCCTCCCCATAACCTCACAAGGAGAGGGGGACATGTTCAAACTAGGGGGAATTTTCAAAACTACACCATTTCCTCAAGAAATCACACCCCTCACATTTCCACCACTTCTGCCATTTCCATCATCATCCACACCACTCCTTGTCTTTGGGCTCCCCCCTTTACCAAGTATCAATCAAACCAACATCCCGAACATCAATCAAAACATCATGCCAAACTTTCAAAACTTGTCATCGACATCGCAACAACAAATGACAACTACAAAAGAAATCACAGCATCATTAACCACCCCATAATATCTCAAAACATGGTCTCTCAAGGACCAATCACATCAATCACACCATCTACCATTCAAACCCCAAACATCAACACAACAACACCTCTCATCACTACAATGAGCACCATTCCAAATCCACCAACACCTCTCATCACTACAACGAGCACCATTCTGAATCCACCACCACCTCTCATCACCACAATGAGCACTATTCTAAATCCACCACCACTCCCACCACCACCAAGCTCTAATTTATCAAACCAATACAACATTGTACTACAAGCTGCTTATCAAAAGGCAATCCTACAAGCACAGAAACAATGAGCTGCACAACTAGATGATCAACAAGTCATGTAACTAGTTGCTCAAGCCACTCAAGCTGCCCAAATCACACAACAAGCACAATAGGTTGCACAAGCCCAAGCCTTATTGCAACAACAACAAAAAACTGCACAAGTTGCACAAGCTCAAGCTTAAGCACAAGCACAAGCTCAGGCTCAAGCTCAAGCCCAAGCACAAGCACAAGCTTAAGCTCAAGCTAAAGCACAAGCCAAAGCACAAGCACAAGCACAAGCTCAAGCTCAACTCAAGCTTAAGCTCAAACACACACCCAATATCAAGCACAACAAGCACAGGAGAAAGCATAATTTCTTGTACAAGAACAAGTAGCACAACTACAAGCATATTAGCAAGCAATAAAATAATATCAAGATCAGCAAGAAGCAGGCCAATTGGTAGCCCAACAACAAGCACAATAGCAGGAAATCCAAGCACAACAACAACAAGACCAACAAAAAGTGTTGTTCATACAAAAACAAGTGAAAGCATACATGGCTCGATAGAATGTGCAAATACCATCCAAAAACACACCAAACAACCCACCCATCCAACCAACAATCGAACCACCCTAGAATACCTCCATCCCCCCTAATCTGCAAAATGATGTAACGACACAAATCAGGTTTCTCTCACAACAAGTGCTCGATCTTCAATCAAGGCGAACCAAAAAAACACCAAGCAACTTGTGTCCTTATCCATTTGACAAGAGCCTTGTGATGAAACCATTCCCAAAGGGATTTGAGATCCCCATATTTGACAAGTATTGTGGGACGGGAAACCCTAAAGATCACATCAAGGAATTCCAGGTTCATTGCATGGAAGTCACATATGATGATACCTATCTGATGCGGCTATTTCCTAGGAGTTTGGTTGGCCATGCTATGGAATGGTTCTCTCGCCTACCTACAGGCATCAAAACATTTAAAAAAATTATAGACGCATTCATCAAAAACTACACATGCAACATCGCCACATGGATGTCAGTCTAGAAGAACTCTCAGCTCTAAAACAAGGTAAGAATGAATCATTTGCTTCATTCCTACAAGAATGGTGATCCAAGGAAAATTGAAGTAAATGGGTCATGCCCAAGGAACAACAAGTATGCATCATCATATCCAACCTTGACGGCCTCTTGGCATTTCATCTCAAGGTCCAAGGGATTACCACGTATGACCAGTTGATCTCCAAGGTGCTCAACATCGAATGAGCCCTTATGACACAACTCGTAGGATCAACATCATACCCCGAACAACAAAACAACTTCCCACCCACCAATTATAATGAAAAAACTTGCACATGGGAAAGAAACAAAAAAATACCAATGATGGTTTCATTGACGCCAAAGTTGTCATCAGTGCTCCTCACCAAAATACACCCGCACCACAAATCCAAATCCAACACCAAAAAAATCATCAAGCAACACAACAATAAAACAACAAACAAACAATTAACAACATCAATGATTAAAGGGGACCACCCCAACAAAACAAGAATTACCCCAAGTGAAAATACACCGCTCTGGGGGAACCACTTGAAGTCGTCATGAAGAAGCTGATAAACGAAAAAATCATCAAGGCTCCCACCTATGAGAACTACCAAGAACTAGATGTGAAACCTCCTCCATTTAATGAGAATCAACTCTATGACTTCTATAAAATCAAAGGGCATACCATGAACAGTTGCATGAGATTAAAGAACATAGTTCAAGATCTCATTGATCAAAAAATTATAAATGTGGAACAGCCAACAGGAAACCAAAACCTTAAGATATACATGAATCTGATGCCTAACCATGGCAATAAAGGGAATAATAACACAGATAAGGGGAAAGAAACCTTCAAGAATGTAAATCATGTGTATGACCATGTTGTTGCATCTTTGGATGACTATTGCACTACCATCACCATCAAAGGAGCTCATGCCAATTGTGGAGTCACCACAAGAGGTGACAAAGTTACCATTGCAGGATCATCCCAGCCAAATAGAGTCCCTGCACCTATATCTATCTCCAATGATTATAATGTCCTTGATTAGCTCAAAACAACACCAACACAAATATCCATCATGGAGTTACTAAAGATCTCATCTGCCCATAAGAAAATCCTTGAAGAGGTGTTGGCCTCATCCACTATCCCCACATATCTTGATGCGGAACAATTCCAAGCTATGGTCAGAAACATCATTACTCCAAATCTCCTCACATTATTTGACCAATATTTTCCTGCTCAACCATGTCATAACCGTGCACTCCACATAGAGGTCCTAGTGCAAAAATGCAAAGTCAAACGAGTCTTGGTGGATGGAGGTACAAGCTTGAAAATTTGTTCCCTCAAGCTCATTAAATAATTAAAAATCTCAGAGGATTTTATTGACAAAGGAAATGGCATCACAATAAGAGCATATGATGATCAAGAAAGAGTGTCCCAAGGCAAAATTAGAATCCCTATTCAAGTAGGGTTGGCTATCATGGAAACCACCTGTTAGGTCCTAGACCTTGACTTACCTTATAACATCCTCCTAGGACATCCATGGATTCATGCAATGCAAGCGGTAGCATCAACTTTCCGTCAATGTGTGAGATTCACATATGAAGGACAAGAAGTCACCATCCATGGAGATCCCAAACCATTCTCCTATAGCAAAAGCCTTGAAGAAAAATACTATAGAGTACCTCAAGTACCTAAAAATGATGAGGGCCCATCTACACCATACATTGATCTAGCCACTCTCGCTTCCACTTCAGTGACAGAGACACCCACCACTCCCGCAATTCCCACCATCTCTGACATTAAGGTCATCATCCAAGACAATGGTTGTGGAAACTACACGCTTCCTAAAAATGATTTTGTGGTAGGAGAGTTACCACAATCTCCTAGATCACAGGGACGTCCGCAAGTAAATGAAGCCTCCACATCTCAAACATCTCCTAAAGACTATTCCAACTTTACAAGTTGGGGAGATCTCAGTCAAGAATTTATCAAGGTAGATCCATCTCATATCATATACCAAGATGAGAGACCAATAGTTGATTTACCAATGGATGATAGAAGCAAGGGTCTGCAAATGATGCTCATAATGGGCTATGACATAAATCAAAAACTTGGGGAAAATGATAATGGGCTTATAATACCTATCATTCTGGAGATGCGAATGAGAAGTCTTGGCCTTGGATTTACGCCTCCGAGTATAATCGTACATGGCCGAGGTCCTCTAGTTAGAAAGGTAAAAAATCCTCCTCAACAATTCACAGTTGAACTTTGCTTACCAGTACATCTACAAGTCATGTCTTAGACAACTTTACATTTGACATAATCGATGTCTATAGTAGTAGTGATGATGAGGATCCCATAACCAACCTACCTAGGATTTTTTACGATACCACTCTTTTCATGATTAGCACCTTATCTTTTGAATCAGACCACCAAAATCATGAAATCCACCTAGTATACCCCCAATTCATCGACTATGACCACGCGGAGCACCAATTCTTGATACATTCAAAAAAAATGAGGTGCTCTCAAAATTCATGAGACTGCAGGATAATATTCCACATAGTGATCACAAAGCAGGGTTCATAATTGAGCTAGATGCACATTCCTATTATGGGGAAATCATTGAATCCCTTAGTCACAAAAGTGAAAAATTGAGAATAATATCTAAGTCCTTGAGTGAAAACCACATTGTGACACTCTCTGACCAAAAAAAAGTAAAAAGAAAGGATGCATCCAATAGTGAAAACCTCTCCAAGGCACCCGAGGATGGGGGATTCAATCTTCCTTTCAGAGCTCTTCATCATGAAAAATTAGCAGTCCTAGTAGAAAGGTGTAATCCAGTTAATCTAGGAATAGAGGAGACCCCCCACATCACATTCTATGTAGAGTCATTACTGTCAAAGGAAAAAGAGCTCCTAGCAGTCTTCCTAAGAGAGAGATAGATAAACTTCGCATGGAGCGATGCTGACATGCCAGGGCTTGATCCAAAAATCATAATTCACCACCTAGCAGTATACCCTGAAGCAAAGCCTATTAAACAAAAGCTCAAGAAAATGCACCCTAATATCACCTTGCTAGT
>VDFB02193867.1:452497773-452556411 GCA_007258455.2 Sequoia sempervirens
GCAACTGCTACTTGACACAAGTAACAATCAAACTCAGAGTGGATAGCATTATGAACCCTGCACCAGTTTGGTAACAAGAGATCCTATAAATTCATTCAGGCCCCTAGGCTGAGCTGATCCCCTACACATTTTTCCATGAACTCCTAGAAACCACTAAGTAGTCCCCAGTTGTCATCCTTATCAGGTTCATCATTGACTTCTATCAACATTTATGTGTCTGGGGGCATTCATGTAGAATTAGTCGAAGGACTACACAACACCAGGAACACTTCGTCTGCACACTCTTCCAAAAGTTCAACCTCATTTGGGTAGGCGCAAGGATGGTAATTCCCCAAGTTGGTCTCAGGAAATAGTACCTCGTTATATATTATTGTACTTTGTGATCATGTATTTCATACGGGGTTCACAGTCTATATGAATTTGATTTGGCAGTGCCTTCCATGGTAGCCACATGTGACAAAGGTCTATGGCGGTATATCCATTTACTGCCTTGGTGAATTCTCTTCCCAAGATGATTCCATATGCATCGGGAATATCAACCACTTGAATATCAATGACTTGTTGTATCCATGGGTCTATAGCAATCTACATCGGGATACAGTTTATTTCTCCCACAATGTTGATCTTTGTTTTGTCTAGTTGGGTCACCTTCCTCCTTGAAGGCATAGGGGTGATGTCAAGAGTCTTGCATACTACCAAGGGCATGACATTGGTAGACACTCCTAAATCGAGCAGGTAGTTATGCAGGTTCTTCCCAAAGATCCTAATGGCGGTCAGGAAAGGGGGAGGTTTTTGTCTCCCCTGGAAGATGCCCGTAGGCATGTCCATGTGAGCTACCTGACCTTTGTTCTTATCACTACCCATATCCTTGGTTTGCCTAAATGGCTAGTCCTTGGAAATCTACCTGTCACCTTGTTCTGGTTCATTTTCAATTTGTTTACTCACGGATTGATTTATAGGGATATCCTTCCTTTTCCCAGTATTATCTTGTATCTTCGGTTTCTTCCTAGGCTCTTCAAAGGTAACTCTCTACTGCCCTTATGAACATCCAAACATAAGCTATTCACCATTTGAGCCCGTAGGTGAAAATTAAGCAACATTTCTGGTGACCTTGGCTAGATGTTTGCCTGCTAAACATAGAAACCAATGGCCTAGGCCTATCCATTGGGCACAGAGTCATTGGGAAAACTGAGGAATGAACTTGGAGCAGCTTTGTACATGACCATAACACATTTGTGACTCAAGAAATAGATCACTCAAACATTTATTGAAAATAGGAAACTACAAAAGGAAAAACTATCTAACTGTGCTGAAACAACACTAGGGAATTGAAAATTTGCAGCTAGACCTATCCTACACTAACTAGTAAGAAACTGGTCAAACAAAACCATTTACAGGATGACTAAAATAGCTGCCATTTCTTCTCAATATTTAGTGACTCTCAAGCTTAATGGTAGCTGACTAGAGATGGCATTAATCAAAAATATTTTAAAAAGAAATGCATCACCATGAAAGAGGGTAACAAGTTCACTTACCTCCTTAACCGACATCATATGCATTTGTATTCAAAGGAGGATAAGTAAATTGAACACACTCTTTTTCAACTACAAGTACATCCCTTATGCCACTTTTAGTTGTGGCTCCATGTGTGAGTGCTTGATTAACCATTGGCACTTTATCAAGCTCCATCTGGGCTAAATCTTTGATCAGACAGCCCCTTGTAAAGACAAAAATTGAGCTCTCCTTGTTGATTTCTTGCTCATGGGCTACCATTTTATCACCTTGATGGCTGGAAAGGTATAACCCCTATGGCTGACTTGGTGGAAAAATGGAAACCTCCTCAATATGTTTATGCTTTCCCAAATGAACACTCATTTCTTCAATGGAGAAAGTGAGATGGCTTCCTCCAGACACACTCTCAATCAATTCATTAACCTCGGGCTCTTTTATAGACCTAGAATGGAAGCTGCTTATAATTCTCATCATTACTGGAAGAATTACATTCTGATTCAGGCTTGTCCTTTTCATTGAAAGAAGAACAATTCAAGTGGTGATGAAATCTCAAGTTCTTCTATACAATGGAATGGATGATCCTCCATCTAGTTATGATTTTGCAAATCGGGTTCATGAGATTTTTGTTGTTTCATCACTTCTTCAATCTTGTGAACCTACTTTTCCAACTTACCATGAGTGACAACTCAACATTAGCTTCCTCATCTAGAACATATTTGAAAACATCAAAGCTCTCACCTTGGAGGATAATATCAGGTTTAATTTCAGGCTTTTCTTCCTGAATTAAGCCTCCATTGTCTTGCTGGTTGCCACCAATCAACAACTCTCCAATGTCTTCCTTCTGTTCAATCATTTGCTACTATTTCTTTCTATATTCCTCCATAGCTAGATGCAACATATTTGGAATTCTAGTCTCCTCCATGGTGAATGAACTAACTTGATCACTGGGTTGCTCTTCTTCTGCAACAACCCTATTTTCTGTGGAACTCCCCCCAAGTTGCCTCTTTTGAAACTCCTCAATGTGTTGTCCTGATCGATCATGTTCGTTCACCTCCTGCTACAAGTTTTGCTTGAAAAATGGGAATTTAAAGTTACGAACCTTCTCTTGAACAAGCTAATGTGGAATATAAGGAGCTACTTGGACCTCATGCCTTTGTGTTTGAGGAAGAAAAAGCTTCATTTGCTCCTCTTTCGCAGCTAACTCTCTTGAGCCTATGCTCAAACTGTCTCCTTTGCGTCAGTAATTCTTGCTCATGAAGGTAGGCTTGATAGGCCATCTCTTCTTGTTGTTGATCGTACTCCTGCTGCCTCCTAAACTCTTCTATCTTCCTTGCGATGTCTGACAGTATGTCCTTCATGTTATTCATGTTATTCTTTATATAATCAACCTCTTGGAGCTAGTTTTGAATATCCAAATGTGGATCCAAAGACAGAGCAGGGGTGGGTGGGAGGTAAGCATGTTGAGCATGCTAATAGGTTGTTGTTGCATGGTTGTTTAGGATTAAACCAACAGCATGATTGGCCTGATATGACTGATAGGTGACTGGTTGACAGGATTTTCATGAAACTAAAGTGGGTATACATGCTGACTATGAAAATTTGTCATCTCTACTCATATAAATGTTGGAAATCAGAATATTAAGCTTGTAATTGAAACATACGAGCACCGAACTTGTTGAAACCAGTAGATTTGCTCGAAGTTGCCAGGTGTTGTCCAAACTGCCTCCAAAGGCTGATTGATACTAAGGTAGACACCAAATCTCTCAGTATGCTAGATTTCTTATCAATGCACTGGCTTTTCTGCTACTTCCCAAACTTAGAGTCACCATGATATGCTAATGTCATTAGTCTGAAAGATTCGAAACTTACTGGCTGCATATCAAAAACCAGCAGTAATATGTACTCTTTAAACTATTCCAATTCGAACAGTCCCACCAGGAATGCCAAAAACTATTGTCAAATAAACTTGCACCCTTGCTAAGCTATTATCTGTAGCAACCTATTGACACATGGGAACACTTCGAGGTTGTGGGTGACCTGGGAATGAAGTGAACCTCTAGATTATGGGCTGCTTCCCCTTTGTGTTATCTTGAGAAACTAAAGAATGGTAAGGAAAAGAGTAAGAAGGATATACTTGAATTTAAAACCTATCACTAACAAGTGATACACCAAAGATAAAAATATTACAATACTATAGAAAGCTCACAAAAAATCTCAATAGAGCTAAACAGCCTCACAATACAGAGATTTATGTTTATAAAAACTAGTCTATGTAAGGTTTCGACTGTTCTAATGCTTAACACAAGGAAAACAAAGATGTTTTCACAAATATAAATGCAATAGAAAGAGATCACTAACATAAACCTACTTTATGAAAAAGTTCTTTGCATCTAGTACTGAAGGAATCTGATAAAATAAAGGATCACAAAGAATTTTATCATGCAACTCACAACCAATCACTAAAACAACAAAGAAAATCTGTGAAAGAAATGACTTTCTATTAAGGAAAAGTCTTTGTGTTACAGGTCTGTAGAATTTATGAAAATGAGTTACAAAGGCTAAATAATGCTCTTTCAGCAATCTCCTAACCAAGAACTGTTTTACAAAAAGGAAAAAATTGCCATATATACCAAAAATTGTGTCGGCCCCTGCCCTAGGTCTTACAAAATATCAGTCTTCTGAAAGATCTGCCCCTAGATATTTTCCAATGGAGCTACTTCTACATTGAATGCATATCCCCACTGTCCAAGTTCGAGCCTCCTAATCCTGCTCGCTTTGAATGCTCTAAAGCAGTATCATTAATGTCGATGCCCCCCTTACTAGTAGCGACCCCACCTGTCACTATGACTCACAACTTCTTCTTCTTCAGCATTCTTCTTGCTCTAGATATTGTAGCAAGTTGACCCCCCTCGAGAAGTAGCATCAGATTTACCCTGCTAGATTCAAGCATTATTAATGACTGATCACCTTCGATCCCAAAGTAGATCGATGTCATCATACTCTATCGATCATGTTCGCAGGGGGGGTCAAACAGTCAAATAGATCATGGTGCATCCTTAGCTCCCTCTGATTGGTCTAACTCGTGCCATGTAGATTTCCAAATGGTTAGAGATCCTTTCGACAGAATCGCATGTCGATGAGACACTAATAGTGTCTCCCCGATGTGATTAGACTCTTCAGCAGTTATCGGCATAGCTCATGACGATCGACAAGATGAGATAGTGAGTCTAAAAGTCACGACGATGTCAAAACCTATTGCTTAGACCATCGGCAAGACCATTCACATTCGGGAAGACCTCACGACAAGCCCCAAGGAATCATATCGATATCGCCATTTCGATGGGCAAGCTAGTTGCCATCAGCAAGACCTTAACAAGTCAGAAAGACATCTGGCCAAGCTCATGATCTTTGGAAGAGCTCATGCCATATTGACAAGACCCCACTATGTCAGCAAGACCTCTTATCAAAATCCTCCTCTTGGTGGTGAGTCCCAACGTAGCCAGCTCCCTATCGGCGAGACACTATTCTCTTAATAGGACCTCTTAGCGAGCTCCCTTTCATTTCACCTAGACCTTCAGCAATTGGCACGACATCACCCCAATGGCTAGACGTTAGGCTAATGCCAAACTTTCTCGGCAGGACCTTTTGTTATTGGTGAGACCTCATAGCGAAAACAAACCACCTCCCCGAGCTCAAACATTTCCATCAGTGAGACACTGGCAAGTCGGGGAGACCTCACGCTGAAGTCCTATCATTATACCATTGTGCTCCTCCATCGGCAAGACACCCATGTGTCGGTAAGACCTCACACCGAAGGCATGACACTATACTATGGCCATTCATTCTTTGGTAGGACCTCTTGTTTTCGTTGAGACATCATGGCGATTTCACTTTCCTTTGCCCCGAGCTCATCCTACTTCAGCAAGACCCCATGTTTGTTGGCCATACCTCACGCTGAGCTTGTCTCCTTCACTGAGACTGCTTCACCTCGGCGAGACCTCACCCCGACAGTGAGACCTTTTAGTGAAGCCCCCCATACCGTCGCCGAGACCTTGGCTTGTTGGCCAGACCTTTTACCGAAGTCATAACCTTATACCGAGAGCTCCCCGATTAACAATTGTTAGCATGACCCTTTTCAACCAGAGAGATACATGAAGACTCATGGTGACCCAAAAGTCCTAGTGACTGGTTTATTCAACCACATAGGATGCACTACTAGTCAGAAAGACAACAAGAAGGTCTTGCCAACTTTCTTCTCTGATAATTTTTGTGCCAAAACTGATTGAGGCATGCTTTTCAACTAGGCTCCTTGTGAAATTTCAGCATATGCATGACCCAACCATTAATGAAAATGTCCCATTTGGCCCTTATGAACATCTAAAACATAATTTATCCTGCTTGATTGAGCCCATAGGTGAAAATTGAGCAACACTAACATCATCAAAAAGGATGTATGCACTTCTCTCATGCTTTACAACAATCTTGAGAATCAAAAGGTCTTTTTTGTGATCTTAGGTTGAGATAAATTAATCACCTCCACACTTCAGTTTGGGTTTAAAAATTGAACAAAACATTTTGCAAGTGTGAGTAAACCTATTGCATGTGTTCTCCCTTTGTTTCTAAATGAAGGTTGATCAAACTATGAATATGATTTCTTGCTTTTGTCTATCTTAGAGGGCCTACCTTGGGGAAAAAGTACTCACCCAAGGGAATGACTCAACCGGTAACACTCTAAACCTGAGAGTATTTCCAGCCGAGATATAAATGTGGGTATTGGAATAAATTCCAATATCACGCGGTTGACTCCGACGAGAAGGCAGCAATGGCCTCTCACCACGTAGGGTCAACTACTATGAACGTAAAGTCTGAATTAAAACTCTTGTTTTAGAATTTCCAAAATCCTTGATCTATTTGTTGGTGCAAGAATGGTTGTTCTGAAGCTGCCCCACATTTTTACGGTCTTTAGTAGAAATGGAATGCATGTCATGGGAGTTTCATTGGTGTTGATACTTTTCTGCCCCATATAAGTGAGTGTCATGGAGGGGAGCTAGTGGGGTCAAGCATCTAACTATTCGCTAAAGATAAGCGTAGCTAGACTTGTCCAAGTGGGGACTCAACAAATATTGTCTTTCATATCTATAGGATTGTACTTGTTTTTGGTTAAAAAATGCTTTTCTTGTTTGAAAACATTTGAAAAAAAACATTTAACATCATCATCAAAATTTCAAATCCTTTAGGAGGCAAATACAATTGACCAAATTCATGTGTTATTTCTTACCCTTGGGATTTCATCCTTAGAGGTTTCTAAGCACTTGAATTTACATCTCAATTTTCCTACTAAAGTTAAACAATAGGTAACCCTTGCCTTAATTTCATCAAAGTTTTGCATAATATACCTTGTGAAATGAGAAGAAGTTGAGACATTGGACATCTAATTTGAAAACCTAATCAAGAAATGTTTGTGGTAAAACAAAGTCATTAAGAAAAGACTAAAAAACAATTGGACCCCACACATGTGTCTCCAATAATTTCATGCAAGATCAAGATCAAGAAACCAAAGGTAAAATCCCTTAGTTTGAAAGCCCATCAAAAGCATCTCTCAACGCTATACGAATTCAGATGAAAACTGGTTTTTAACTTTTATAGAAAAGCTTCAAGAAACAATCCTAGTTTGTACTCATTTTATTACTATCAAAACCCAAATATTTTTAGAGAGTTTGAACATCTTGTTTAGAGAAAATCTTGTTCGTCAAAACCGAGGTCTAGTAAACAAGTGTCTTTTTAGGTACATCCTAGGATTAAAAAAAAAACTTCATCCATTCTTAAACATCAAAACCAAAATCATCTCATCAACAACTCTTCGAAAGTATTGGAAAAATCCTTCATGTTAAACTTTGGGAAAAGCATTTGAAATCAATCCAAAATCACCTAGTTTGATTGAATGTGTGTAGATGCATCCTTCTCCACATATTTGATCAAATTATCAAAACTTGTGAAAAAATTCATCCCTTGATAACATCCAACATCTTGGGATTTAGGAGTTCATTATCAAAACCATCTTGTTTGGATAGGAGTGTTTAGATGAATCATTATTCTCACACCTAGAAAAATTATCATCTTGTGAACGATTTAACTCTAGGACAACATCCAACCTCTTAGAGTTTATGAGTCCACCAAAATATGAATCCAAAACAAATCAATCCTAAATCAAGTCCTAAATTTTAACATGCCGCTTCAAGATTTTCTCAAGAGTTCCAATCATCCATCAAGCATCCATCTTACATCTGTAACATTATCACTCTTTGATCCTTAAATCATCCTAAAATTTCTCTTTTATACCTAAAGTTAGATCAATCGAAAGAATTAAAGAATTCACCTTCTATGTTCTTGAAGATTGATCCCTATTTTATGGTGCAAACTAGATCACAACACAAGAGGAACATGGAAGCCAACAAAGAAACATCTACTACAAGTGACTTAAGTCAAACCGCTCTTGAAATAAATCCCATTGGGTCTGGCAATCTCACAATTAACCTTCCCACATTTTCACAAGACCATCAAGAGGAAGGTGTTCAAATGGAGGATCTTACCAATAACCCCTTTGGAATGTCACATGAGGAATTCATTGAAATGCTTTGAAATTTGAAAAACCATAAAATTATCAATATCATGATGAGACTCAACCCTTCACTATACATGCTCGAATTAGCAAAACATGGGGCTAAACTCCCTTCTTATTTCAACGTGAGTACTATCATGGAGAACATCTTTTGGGATCACACCCCCAATTTCATCTACCATCCCCATCTCATCTACAACCCCATCCCAAAATATCACTCAAAACATACCACAAATCACAACATCTTTTTCTCCAACCCAACCTAATGTCAATAAGGGAAGTGCATTTCTCAATGCTATTCAATCACATCCCCTTGTCAATAATTAAGACTTGGATGCAAACACTATATTGGGGCAAACCGTACCCCAAAATCCATTGCATACATATGTCCCTCTCACCTTTCATGATCCAAACGACCCATCATCATCATCATTTCGTGCAACACCCCAAACCTCTCTCCCCATAACCTCACAAGGAGAGGGGGACATGTTCAAACCAAGGGGCATTTTCAAAACTACACCATTTCCTCAAGAAATCACACCCCTCACATTTCCACCACTTTCGCCATTTCCATCATCATCCACACCACTCCTTGTCTTAGGGCTTCCCCCTTTACCAAGTATCAATCAAACCAACATCTCGAACATCAATCAAAACACCATGCCAAACTTTCAAAACTTGTCATCAACATCATAACAACAAATGACAACTACACAAGAAATCACAACATCATTAACCACCCCCATAATATCTCAAAACATGGTCTCTCAAGGACCAATCACGTCAATCACACCATCTACCATTCAAACCCCAAACATCAACACAACAACACCTCTCATCACTACAACGAGCACCATTCCAAATCCACCAACACCTCTCATCACTACAACGAGCACCATTCCAAATCCACCAACACCTCTCATCACTACAATGAGCACCATTCTAAATCCACCACCACCTCTCATCACCACAACGAGCACTATTCTGAATCCACCACCACCCCCACCACCACCACCCCTTCCACCACCAAGATCTAATTTATCAAACCAATACAACATTGTACTACAAGCTGCTTATCAAAAGGAAATAACACAAGCACAAAAACAACAAGCTACACAACTAGATGCTCAACAAGTTGTACAACTAGCTGCTCAAGCTACTCAAACTGCCCAAATTGCACAACAAGCATAGCAGGTTGCACAAGCCCAAGCCTTATTGCAACAACAACAACAAACTGCACAACTTGCACAAGCTCAAGCCTAAGCACAAGCACAAGCTTAGGCTCAAGCTCAAGCACAAGCCAAAGCACAAGCACAAGCACAAGCTCAAGCTCAGACACACACCCAATATCAAGCACAACAAGCATAGGAGCAAGCACAATTTCTTGTACAAGAACAAGCAGCACATCTACATCAATATTAGCAAGCAATAAAACAATATCAAGAGCAGCAAGAAGCAGCCCAATTGGTAGCCCAACAACAAGAACAATAGCAAGAAATCCTAGCACAACAACAACAAGACCAACAAAAAGTGTTGTTCATACAACAACAAGTGAAAGCATACATAGCTCAACAAAATCTGCAAATACCATAAAAAAAACACACCAAACAACCCACCCATCCAACCAACAATCGAACCACCCTAGAATACCTTTATCCCCCCTGATCCGCAAATGATGTAATGACACAAATCAGGTTGCTCTCACAACAAGTGCTCGATCTTCAATGAAGGAAAACTAAAAAAACACCAAGCAACTTGTGTCCTTATCCATTTGACAAGAGCCTTGTGATGAAACCATTCCCAAAAAGATTTGAGATCCCCATGTTCGAAAAGTATTGTGGGATGGGAAACCCTGAAGATTACATCAGGGAATTCCAGGTTCATTGCATGGAAGTCGCATATGACGATGCCTATCTGATGCGGCTATTTCCTAGGGCTTTGGTTGGCTACGCTATGGAATGGTTCTCTTGCCTACCTACAGGCATCAAAAAATTCCAAAAAATTATAGATGCATTCATCAAAAACTACACATGCAACATCACCATGGATGTTAGTCTAGAATAACTCTCAACTCTAAAACAAGGTAAGAATGAATCATTCACTTCATTCCTACAACGATGGTGATCCAAGGAAAATTAGAGTAAATGGGTCATGCCCAAGGAACAACAAGTATGCACCATCATATCCAACCTTGATAGCCTCTTGGCATTTCATCTCAAGGTCCAAGGGATTACCACGTATGACCAGTTGATCTCCAAGGTGCTCAACATCGAATGAGCCCTTATGACATAACTCGTAGGATCAACATCATACCCCGAACAACAAAACAACCGCCCACCCACCAATTACAATGAAAAACATCGCACATGGGAAAGAAACAAAAAAATTACCAATGGTGGTTTCGTCGATGCCAAAGTTGTCATCAGTGCCCCTCACCAAAATACACCCACACCACAAATCCAAATCCAACACCAAAACAATCATCAAGCAACACAACAATAAAACAACAAACAAACAATTAACAACATCAATGATCAAAGGGGACCACCCCAATGAAACAAGAATTACCCCAAGCGAAAATACACGGCTCTGGGGGAACCACTTGAAGTCATCATGAAGAAGCTAATAAACAAAAAACTCATCAAGGTTCCCACCTATGAGAACTACCAAGAACCAGATGTGAAACCTCCTTTGTATAATGAGAGTCAACTCCATGACTTCCATAAAATCAAAGGGCATACCACGAACAGTTGCATGAGATTAAAGAACATAGTTTAAGATCTCATTGATCAAAAAATTATTAACGTGGAACAACCAACAGGAAATGAAAACCTTAAGATATACATGAATCTGATGCCTAACCATGGCAATAAAGGGAATAATAACACATATAAGGGGAAAGAAACCTTCAAGAATGTAAATCATGTATATGACCATGTCGTTGCATCTCTAGATGACTATTGTACTACCATCACCATCAAAGGAGCCCATGCCAATTGTGGAGTCACCACAAGAGGTGACAAAGTTACCATTGCAGGATCATCCCAGCCAAATAGAGTCCCTGCACCTATATCTGTCCCCAATGATTATAATGTCCTTGATTAGCTCAAAATAACGCCAACGCAAATCTCCATCATGGAGTTACTAAAGATCTCATCTACCCATAAGAAAATCCTTGAAGGGGCGTTGGCCTTATCCACTATCCCCACAGATCTTGATGCAGAACAATTCCAAGCTATGGTCAGAAACATCATTACTCCAAATCTCCTCACATTCTTTGACCAAGATTTTCCTGCTCAACCATCTCATAACTGTGCACTCCACATAGAGGTCCTAGTGCAGAAATGCAAAGTCAAACGAGTCTTGGTGTATGGAGGTACAAGCTTGAATATTTGTTCACTTAAGCTCATTAAACAATTAAAAATCTCAGAGGATTCTATTGACAAAGGAAAGGGCATCACAATAAGAGCATATGATGATCAAGAAAGAGTGTCCCAAGGCACAATTAGAATCCCTTTTCAAGTAGGGTTGGTATCATGGAAACCACCTGTCAAGTCTTGGACCTCGACTTTCCTTATAACATCCTCCTGAGACATCCATGGATTCATGCAATGCAAGCGGTAGCATCAACTTTCCATCAATGTGTGAAATTCACATATGAAGGACAAGAAGTCACCATCCATGGAGATCCCAAACCATTCTCCTATAGCAAAAGCCTTGAAGAAAAATACTATAAAGTACCTCAAGTACCTAAAAATGATGAGGGCCCATCTACACCATACATTGATCCAGCCACTCTCGCTTCCACTTCAGTGATAGAGACACCCACCACTCCCGCAATTCCCATCTCTAACATTAAGGTCATCATCCAAGACAATGGTTGTGGAAACTAAACACTTCCTAAAAATGCTTTTGTGGTAGGAGAGTTACCACAATCTCCTAGATCACAGGGACGTCCATAAGTAAATGAAGCCTCCACATTTCAAACGTCTCCTGAAGACTATTCCAACTTTACAAGTTGGGGAGATTTCAGTCAAGAAGTTATCAAGGCAGATCCATCTCATATAATATACCAAGATGAGAGACCAATAGTTGATTTACCAATGGATGGTAGAAGCAAGGGTCTACAAATGATGCTCACAATGGGCTATGACATAAATCAAAGACTTGGGAAAAATGATAATGGGCTTATAATACCTATCATTCTAGAGATGCGAATGAGAAGTCTTGGCCTTGGATGTACCCCTCCGAGTATAACCGTACATGGCCGAGGTCCTCCAGTTAGAGAGGTAAAAAATCCTCCTCAACAATTCACAGTTGAACTTCGCTTACCAGTACATCTACAAGTCATGTCTTAGACAACTTTACATTTGACATAACTGAAATCTATAGTAGTAGTGATGATGAGGATCCCATAATCAACCTACCTAAGCTTTTTTAGGATACCACTCTTTTCATGATTAGCACCTTATCTTTTGAATCAGACCACCAAAATCATTAAATCCACCAAGTATACCCCCAATTCATCGACTATGACCAACGAGGAGCACCAATTCTTGATACATTAAAAAATGATGAGGTACTCTCAGAATTCATGAGACTATGGGATAACATTCCATGTGGGGATCACAAAGTAGGGTTCATAATTGTGCTAGATGCACATGCCTATTATGGGAAAATCATTGAACCCCTTAGTCACAAAAGTGAAAATTTGAGAATAATATCTAAGTCCTTGAGTGAAAACCACACTGTGACACTCTCCAACCAGAAAAAAGTAAAAAGAAAGGACACATCCAATAGTGAAAACGTCTCCAAGGCACTCGAGGATGGGGGATTCAATCTTCCTTTCAGAGCTCTTCATCACGAAAAATTAGCAATCCTGGCAGAAAGGTGTAATATGGTTAATCTAGGAACAGAGGAGACCCCGCACATCACATTCTATGTAGAGTCATTACTATCAAAGGAAAAAGAGCTCCTAGCAATCTTCCTAAAAGAGAGATAGATAAACTTCACATGGAGCTATGTTGACATGCCAAGGCTTGATCCAAAAATCATAGTTCACCACCTAGTAGTATACCCTAAAGTAAAGCCTGTTAAACAAAAGCTTAGAAAAATGCACCCTAATATCACCTTGCTAGTCAAAATGGAACTAAAAAAGTTGTTGGATGAAAGATTCATTTGACCAATGGATTATCCAGAATGGGTGTCAAACTTGGTGCTTGTCTCAAAACCCGATGGGGGCATCAGAATTTGCACAGACTTCAGAGACTTGAATAAAGCATGTCTGAAAGATGATTTCTTGTTGCCCAACATTGACATCATCGTAGACATGACGGCGGGACATGAAATGCTTTCCTTGATGGATGGTTTGTCAGGTTATAATTGGATAATGATTGCCAAAGAAGACCAACACAAAACGACCTTGACTTGTCCATGGGGGACTTACTGCTGGAATATGATTCCATTTAGCTTGAAGAATGCAAGAGCAACATACCAAAGGGACATGACGTTAATCTTCCATGACATGATTCAAAAAACTATCAAAGATTATGTTGATGACATCCTAGCCAAATCTAGAAGGAGAAATCATCACATAGCAACCCTCAGTGCCATTTTTGATAGGCTGGAGGAGAACAAGGTTTGATTAAACCCAAAGAAAAGCATCTTCGGCGTACAATCAAGAAATTTGCTAGGATACATAGTGTCAATGAGAGGTATTGAGTTAGATCTAGCAAAAGTAAAATAAATCCTTAAGATGGACGCACCAAAAATATTAAAGCAATTGAGAGGTCTCTAAGGTAGGCTTCAATCCATTCGAAGGTTCATAGCATAGCTGGCAGACAAACGAAACCCATACTCTCACCTACTTCACAAGGGAGTAGCGTACAAATGGGATAACAAGTGTGAAGAAGCCTTCAATAAAATCAAATAATATCTACTCACACCACCAGTCCTAATGCCACCAATCCCAAGAAAACCATTAATTCTCTGTGTCAGGAATGACGATAGCCCTTGGAGCTCTCCTAGCTCAACATGACGAAAATGGAATAGAAAGGGCCATCTATTATAACGGCAGAACAATGGTTGGACATGAGTTAAATTACTCATTCATCAAAAAAGCATGTCTAGTAGTAGTGTTTGCATCACATAAATTTAGACAAATTACATGTTGGCACACAAAATAAAACTCATCGCCACAATCGACCCTCTCAAGTACTTATTGTCAAAGGCAATGCTTATAGGAAGAATGGCCAAATGGGTGATGATACTATCAGAATATGGCATTGAATATGTGGAGCAGAAAGCAATTAAAGGCCAAGTCATTGTAGATCAGCTTGTAGAAGCACCAATCTATTCAGATAATCCTCTCATCTCAGAGTTTCCAAATGATTCTATTTCCAACCTCAACATAGCTGACCACTAGAAACTTTACTTTGATGGCTCATACACACAACATGGATCAGGAGCCAAAATCTTCTTTATCACCCCATAAGGGGACTACATAACAAGGTCCTACAAATTAGTGTTTCCATGCACTAACAACATCGCAAAATACGAGGCTTTAACCATAGGTCTCAGAATATCAACGCAGTGGCATATCATAGCCCTTAGAGTATACATAGACTCTTAATTAATAATAAACCAAGTCAATGATGAGTACCAGACCAAGGATGATAAGCTCACTCCATACAAGAAATTGGTGGAGACTCTCAAAGAATCCTTCATCAAAATCACATTTGAGCATATTCCTAGAGCCAACAACAAAGTAGCAAATGCCATGGAAATGATTGGATCCTTACTGGACATCCCTCACAATGTCCCAAAATATGAATTCCTGATAGAGCAGCTTCTCGTACCCACATTCAAGGTATCAGAATCATAATTCATGTGCAAAATCATTGGTCCTGGTGATCTTTGGTACCATGAAATTTATACATACCTTTGAATAGGTGTCATACCTGTTGACTTACCATCAACCTTAAAGTGAACCTTTGTCAAAAAGGCATCCTGATTCGTCATCCTAGGAGATACCCTATATCGTAGGAACATAGAAGGAACCTTACTATGTTGCTTAAACACTGAGGAGGCATTACCCACTCTAACTGAAGTACATAATGGTATCTGTGGTTCACACTCGAGTGGAATGACTATAGCCAATAAATAGCTAAGGATGGGGTATTATTGGCCCACAATGGAAAGAGAAGCACATGCCTATGTCATAAGGTGTTTACAATGTCAACTCAACATGGGGACCTCATCTATGCTCCAACTCAAGGACTTTATACCATCATCACACCATGGCCCTTTTCGCAGTGGGGACTCGATCTCATTGGAAAAATCACTCCCACTTCATCTAGCGGCCACAAATTCATCATAACCGCCACATAGTACTTTACTAAGTGGGTGGAAGCCATACCCATGACATATATAATTGGGAAGCAGATATCAAAGCTCATCTTGAACTATCTCATTTGTCGCTATGGTGTTCCACAAGCCATTATCTCAGATAATGGGACACAATTTAAAAGTTAGGAGGTTTGCGACTTATGTGAAAAATTCAAAATCCAACATCGCTTCTCCACCCCATACTATCTGCAAGGCAATGGCCAAGTAGAAGCTACTAATAAAACCATTTTGAAAATCCTCAAGAAAATAGTCAATGACGCAGGTTGTGACTGGCATTTGTAGCTTAATCCCACCCTCTGGGCCTATCGAACCAGCATCCACACACCTACCGGTACCACTCCCTTCTCCCTGGTCTATGTATCAAAAGTAGTACTCCCCATTGAGATTGAGCTCCCATCACTCAGGATATCATTGTGAAACCTCATCATGGATGAAGAGTATCGAGTATCAAGACTAAATGAGTTGGAGCTATTGGATGAGTAGCGTATAGATGCTTTAAATCATTTGCAAGTCTATCAGAATAGACTCAAAAGGAGCTATAATATGAAAATCAGAAGCAGGACTTTCCAAGTCAGAGAATTGGTATTAAAGGAGAATCAGAAGAATGTCCCAAACCCAAGTAGCAAAGGAAAATTTGAACCCAATTGGTTGGGACCATTCGTTATCACAACAAGTTATAAGTTAGGGGAATATTAGTTATCAACACCCAAAGGGGAACCTCTGCAAGATCCCATAAATAGCTTTCATCTCAAAAAAATTTATGCCTAAATCTTTCAAGCTATAGAACTAAAAAATAAAAAAATAAAAAATTAGAAAATGTCCTAAAAAAATGGTTACTTGTTGGTTAGATCATGACATTTGTTAACATCATATTCATACCTATCTCTCAACCTTGCCCATATAAGCAAGGCATCTCATGTACATTTGTATTCAAGCAATCAATCAATCTTGCATTGTGAAGCAAGCTTTCTTGCCATTCTCTCTCTTGTGGAAGTGTTTTGGTCGCAACTTATCTTGGGGGTGTTGAGGAGTCACCATCAACTCCTACATGGTATCAGAGCTCTCCAGGTGTTGCAGATTCCTTCCCAGATCCGAGGGTGATATTTTGGCTTGAAGTTTTTTGTTGGGTTCAGATTGGGGTTTCAATAACCTCACGGTTGAGTTCAGAAGCTTCCGTAGATGAATTTTGACTGTAAATTCACCTATATTGGGTAAAGTTGTTTTTGAGGCAAAATTTTTTTGCTGGGACAACCTCCCAAGTGGTACAATTTTCCTATTTTTGCAAAAAAATATTTAGGAAAATATTTTCTACGGATTTATTGTTAAATTTTGGGGCAAAATTTAAATCGGGTTTTTTCAATAGTCGGGGCACATATTTGAACAATATGTATTTTATGTGGTTTTATTTTGTGTGGATCGTACTGGTTTCTGTTAGATCTATACAAGGCACATTGGTCCCTGGTCATACACCTCCATCCACACCTGTACAACGCCAGTCAACACAACCATCGGTGGGCATATTCTAGATTGGTCGATGGTCATCCATTAGTATCGATCTATGCATGAGGTACATGTGCCTCTCACATCAGCCATTCCCAAGCATTTGCATCACCGAGTATAGGATAGTATCAAGACATCATTGTTGGTATTGTGGTCGGGTACTTGGCCGAGCTACAACATCATCGGCTTATGGTCCGAGCTTCATTGGCAGATCAAATCATCCTTGTCAACCGGTCAAAGATCATCGGCCAGGCACATCATTTGTTCGACATATAAACGAGGTATATTCCGGCGTCCTCAGATCTGCGACTGGCATCGTCATCGCCAGCTTGCATTTTCCATTGATCACATTGTCCCCCATCGGCGGTACTTTGGCCTTTCCCTGACAATCATTGGCCACCGGCAAAGGAAATCAAATCTGACAAAGGGTTATCAGCTGGCATTGGCTTGTACTCACTGTTGCAGGGTACGAATCTTACACTCTGTAGATCCGACGTCCTCGGCGGTCATTGACAGAGATTCATGGCATTAATAGTCACATTCATCGGTAGTATGCTTACTTTGGGTTGGAAAATGGCTGTCACATCACCTTGATCGGTATGAAGCTTTGCTTTTTAATACACTTTGTATCGAAATCTTTGGCCGACATCTGTTTCATTATTTGGTCTTTTAATGTACTTAGCCGACAGTGAATCTGAATAGCAGTATTTTTTTGGTGGTTTTTTATTTTTTCCTCTCTATAGCCTAAGGTCATATGGCCGACCTTAGTTAAGCCCCTGGTGCTGAAAAATTGCACCTCATTAGCTTACTAATTATTTGTGTTTGCCCCCAAGTCCCTATTTATAGGCCTTTTTCATTTTTTCATAACTTCTGCATACAGAGGATAATTTTTTGAAACGAAATATCGTTGAAAAGGTGAAGACATGAATTTTTCAGTGGTGCTGATATTTTGTAGAGATTTTGCAGTTTTGTGCCTCTTTTTCCAAGTTGAAGCCCGATCATCATTTTCTGCTTCTGAGCTCATATCTTTGTGCTCCGATCTCCGATTTTCACCAAATTTGTGGCATTTGGAAGGTATTCGAGAGTACTTCAGATCTACTCATGCATTTTTTGTAGATTTGTTTCCAGATTTTCATATTTTCAGTTTGTAGCTGATTTGATAGTTTGGGATTCCTTGTTGTAAATTTGCAAAAAAGTGTAAATCTTGTTGGGACAAAGGGGTTGATATCTTGTATTGTGAGGGAAAATTGTTGTTCCTCTATTGTAATATCTCATTGTATCATGGATTTGACAAAAGTTGTACTTTTAACTCCATATAACTATCATGAGTGGAAATCTCAAATGGAGTTGTTATTGTTAAAATCAAAGTTGCAATGAATCACATTTGGTCAAGATCCAGAACCTGCAAGAGCAAAAGAGAAAAGAAAATGGCTTGATAGAAGGGATGAAGCCCTTGGTACTTTGAAGTTGTCCATTTCTCCAGATCTTAGATATCATATTGCATCTTCCACTCATCCTAATGAAGCTTGGAATACTTTAGAGAGTCTCTTTGGTAAGCCAGATAAGATGAGGAAATTTAAGTATGAGAATGAACTTATGGGTCTTAATCCTTCAAATTTTGACAATGTCCAAGACTTTTTCTCTAAGCTCAATTCTCTTAGATTGCAGTTATCTAATTGTGGGGTCACTAAAGAGGATGAACAGTTGATACTTTCTATTCTTGCTAAGCTTGGTCCTAATTATTCAGTGTTTGTTTCTACTTTCTATGCTATAATGGAAGCTCTTGGCAATGCATACAAAATGCCTTCTCTTGATGAATTTGCGGCTCAACTCACAAGGGAACAAACAAAGTTGGTACTCATGGGCACATTGAAGTTTTCTAGATCTCATGCTCTTGTTGCAAAGGAGACAAAAGATTCAAGTGGCAAAGGTAAGAAGCAGAACAAGGCACCCAAGTCTAATAAGCAAGGTAAATATTCTCCTTCACATAGCACTCCTAAGTCCACATCCTCTTCTAAAGAGGAATCATCTAAAAAGAAGAAGTCAAAATGTGCATATTGTAAAAGGTTAGGACATGATGAGCATAAATGTTATAATAAGAAGATTGATGAACTGACACACCTTCTTCAAAAGAATAACATTAAGCTGCCTTCATCAGTGTCTGGTACTTCTTCTTCAACATCTAAATCGGCAGCTCCATCATCTTCATCTAAGTCACAGGACATAGGTTCTACTTCTGGGCTACACAAGATGAAAGGACAAGCACTCTTGGCCTCTACAAGTCTTGAATCTCAAAGATGGCTTCTTGATTCAGGGGCATCTCATCATATGGCATCTTCTATGGATATGTTCTCTTCTTTTGAGCCTTGTAATTCACCTCATATATTGATGGGTAACAATACATATATGAAGGTAAGTGGGAAGGGTTCTATTGATATGGGGGAAGGGAGTTTCAATTATGTACTTTGTGTTCCTTCCTTGTCCACTAATCTCCTTTCTATTTACCAAATTACTCATGGGGGTCAAGGTAAAACAGTTGAGTTCACTCTAGATAGAGTGTACATAAGGGACTTGGAGACTAGGGATATTGTTGCTATCGGGATGGTTGATCATTCATCTCGTGTATATTCCTTTTCACATTTTGCTTCAGAAGATGATAATGTTCCTTTGATTGCATCACACACTCCATTGAGTGTGAACCATGTTAGTGAGGAGAAGTTTGGTCATCTACACCTTGGTATTCTTGAGACTAGTGTTGAGCTTCCTACTCCTCCACCTCCTACTTCTTCAGCCATTGATGCTTCTATTCAGTAGGATGATCATAGTTTTTCAGATCTTGCTACTAGGCCATGTTAGGTAGGAGCAACTGACCCCCATTTGACTGCCGATTAGAGGAACAAATGGTCCAAGGACATGCTCGATCGGAAGGAAAAATAATTTTCCCAGGTTTGCTTATTATTGCATGATTTGTTTTTAAAAAAAACTTAATAAAAAGCTTAATTTTAAAAACTTTATTTATTAAAAAACTTTATTATTAAAATAATAAAGAAAATTGCTTTTTTTTTTAATGAAAAACTTTATTAAAAACATAATAAAGAAAAATATATATATTTTTTATTAAATAAAAAACTTTAATATAAAATATTAAAAGAAAAACTTTATTAAAAGTTTTTTTAATTAAAACTTAATTAAAAATTAAAGTTTTTCTTTAAAAAACTTTTAAAAAACATAATAATAAATTTAATTTTAAAGAAAACTAAAAAAAACACAAATAAAAAAAAGTTTTTATTAAAATTTTTTTTAAAAAAACTATTTATTAAGCAGCCGGTGGGAGCCACAGGGAGGCCGCCCCCTGCAATGGCCGGCGGCCGTGCAGGTGGCGGTCGCCCCTGCCACCACTGCCGCTGCACCTTGCGGGCGTAGATATGGTAGTACCTGCGTACACAGGTACTGTCATACCTGCGTTGCAGGTTTAAACTTTTTAATTTTTTAATGAAATTTGGTTTTTTTTAAAAAAAACTTTTGATTTTAAAACTAAAAATTGATTTTTAAAGATTTTTTTTTTTTTAAATGCAGAAAATAAAAAATAATTTATTTTAAATTGAAAAATCGTACCACTGCGCAGGTAGGGCCATACGGCCCGCTTGCTAAAAAATTTTGCCTCCGAGAGCAACTTTGTCCGATTTGGACAATTTGGCAGTCGATTTATAGGTTCTTGGCCCTTCTGAACGCAATGACAGTGTCCTTTTTGGCTGAAAATGCTTCAAAGTGGTAGCTACCTCCTGGATCTGGCAACCACCTCCAATCTTTAACCCTTTGCAGATTTGGCCTCCAATGTCCAACTGAGACAAAACAAAAGGCAATTCTGACTATCTCGGACACTCCGGACACAATGGAGAGCACAGATTTGATGCAACAAGCTCCCAATATGCACCTGCAATACAAGACCAAAAATGAAACCCTTCAAGAATCTCTCCAAAAGACTAACTAAAGGCACTCCAATAGCTCTGATACCATGTAAGAATTGGCTATGAAGGTAGCCACCCAAGATCTAGAGGCCTAATAGAAAGCACAAAAGAGAGAGAAAGAAACAGGATGACAAGAATAAACTATATTCAATGTCAATGATATGAGAGAGTTGTTTACAATGAGAGAGACCCCTTGGTTATATAGCCAAGGTGAGAACATAGGAGGGCATAAGATTATGACAAGTGTCATAATCTTATGACATGAGACAACAATGAAAAGTTATCACTCCACTTAAAGTGGGAAAGGATAATGTGATAATCTCCACAAAAGGTGGAGACATAATCACATGATGTGTCCACAAAAGGTGGAAGTGATGAGGAAATGAGATGTCAAGTCCACCAAAAGTGGAAAATCTCCAACAACCTCCTATGTGGTCCCTAAGTAAACCTAGCTAAGGTGTAAACATGACCTAGGACAAGGTACAAGACATTTAATTACACCAACAACAACAAAAAAAAAAGCAAAAAAAATCCAAAACAATAAGAAAAAGGATAAAAAATAGTAAAGAGAAAAATCGTCCTCTAGTGAAAACCACTTTGGTGGCACTTTGTGTAGGTACCTTGGTGAAAACCTGCCAAATAGGCACCTTGTGTAAATAAGCACTTTCCATCGACCAAGATCTTTACAACTTTTTCTACATTATCCATCCATTACATTTCTATCATCCATCGCATTCAGATCTCCATCCATCACTCATCCACCCACATCTGCACTATAGTTTGGTCATATGTTCGTATCATGATCACTCCTAGTACTATTCGGCCCATCCTCAAGGTCAGTTTGTCTTGCCTTTATCAGAGTAGTCTATTGCATCACGCTGGGGGCATGTTCTCATCATATTAGATTCATGTATATTCTTGAAGTTCTAAAATCATAAAATCCAAAAATATCAAAATATCAGAAAATCCAAAAACATCACAAAATCAAAAAATCCAAAAACATATCAAAATCCCAAAAAAGGTCAAAAAGTCAAAAAAAGTTATCTTGTCGAACTATGGGTCTTTGAGCCTTGAACGTAGGCAAGGTTGATATTTGATCATCCCCCAAGACACTTAGGTCAGTCCCTTAGGAGTTTGTCATAATAAACTGGCATTTCATTATGTATATCACCATCTGTAAATCGGTCAAGTTGTTAGTCGAACTACGTGGTCTCTGCATGTATAACGAGGCAAGGCTAATCTATTGATCAGGCCCTGAGGCCCCTAGGATAGGTCTTTAGGTTAGTATCTTGGTCAAAATCTTATAAAACCCCAAAAAAATTCAAAAATCAAAAAATCAAAACATTTGAAAATCTCAAAAAATACCAAAAATAGCCTCAAAACATTGCAAAACGTCAAAAACATCCAACTATTTGAAAAAAAATCCATCTATCTCATCTTGCTTGTACCTGCAATAAACACCACTCATAATAAACGATCATCATCCTCAACCTTTGGTGAAACAATTAGAAACAAGTCTAGCATGAGAAAAATTAAAACTCAAAACGTGAAGTCTCAGGTCTAAGTCAGTTCATAAAAAAGTTGGTCAACTGTTTGTGTCAGTAGCCTATCATCCAATTAGCCCAATTTCAATAATCTTATAACATCATGTCCTAGGATGTATCCTTCCTACAATGGCCATTATTTATTAGAAAGAGAACTTTGGATAAACGAAATGACGTGCCGCCACCCACTAACATGTCCTAGGATGTATCCTTCCTACAATGGGCATTATCTTTTGGCAATAGTTTCAGTTCTTATCCTTAAAAACACATTTCCTTTTGGTTAGCAGTATTGAAGAACATCAGCTTGTTTGTTTGCTTTATCTTCATCTTTTGACTTATCTCTTTGCAATCATTCCAATAACCTTTCGATGATGTCCAAACAAATGGATTTAGAGAGGTAGGAATGGGTAAATGATCATTATCTTTTGTCTATTATGCTTGTTGGATGTTCTTGGGTATGTGCAAGATCATGGTGGGCCAAAAAGTGGCGATATGATGGGTATGTGTAGGGTATGTGGCTAATGAATGTTTATTTACCTAAAATTGATTAAATGAAAAGGGTTTTTAGAGGATATTCCCAGCTTTCCACCAATATAAATTATGCTTTACTTTGAATTTAATAAATAATTAGTATTCATTTTCTATTTGAATTACGACTAAAGTCCTGATTGATAGGTTGATTGAAAAACATCTATAACTTTCAAACAGTGTCAGATTTTTTGAATCTGAAACATGCATCACATTCTATACTTCGCATACTATAGGATTAAGAAAAAAAGAGTTGAATTTAATGAATTTTTAACCAAGTTAAGGTCGTTAGACATACAAGTTTTTATATTTTTTAAAAGTTGTAATAAAAATTCATAATTAATTATTTACTTTGAAAAAAATTACAAAAAAATATGCATCACATCAGGACATGAGTCCTCTACTTATATCTAAAATATTATCATTTTATTGTGGTTAGGGTAGTAATGAGACACCTACTTTTTTTTTCCTAAAATTTAAGTACTCTGCATTGAAATTTCAAATTTTCACCAAATAGATTTTATTTTTAAAATAAACCTAGTAGTTTAGAAACTACATTCAATTTGCTACAGATTCTATTCTTACATATTTTTGAAATAATATAGATAACTTATTCAAATTTTTATGTCAAGTTGCATAACTCTGATTTTTTTGAATTTGTTGCCACTTAAGGGCCTATTTTTCCCATGATGACCCTGCACATACCCTCTTGTAAAATAACCTTGGTGAATACTTTCTTTGTTAGATATGTATGGAGGGTGTTTTAGGTAGCTTGTTGACTATTGCATTGATAGGTTATACCTTTCTGTGTTTTGGTCTAAGATGTTTGAAACTTCTAAAGTGCATCCTAGCGAGGTTTTCGTATGTCAGGTGTGAACAAGAATACTCCTATCTATTTGTTGAGTCAAAGTCCATCACACTAAGTGCAATGCCATCCTGGTTCTTTATACCTTGATGCATCATGTTTAGGCATGTTATCAAACATAAGGTAAGTGACCCTTTTAAAATCCCAATCATTGATAAGCAAATCATCCATTTCTCATCATCATGTCTCATAAAGTTGGCTTGTTGGATCCTCTTGTCATCATCTCATTTCTCATTTATTTTGTTTCGCACTAACATCGCGTCATGATTAGTTAATCATCATCACCAGTGCATCCATCCTACATCCACAAACCATCAACATTCGACATATCATCTCACATACATAGTCATCATCATAATATAGATCTGTTAGTCTAAGCATCTCATAAATCATACATTTGCATAAAACATCTATTGCATAATCATAGCATATCACATCATCCATCTCATCCATCTCACATGCATTACATCATCATTTTAAGTTGTTTAAGGTAATATAGATTGGTTATTCTAAGCATCTTAAAATCATCTCATTTGCATCATCATCATAACCATCCATTTTGAACCTCTTTATTGTGAGATTGACCCTCAAATCGAATCTTTTCACTCGATCGCTCAAGGAGGAAATGTACTAGTGTACTTTCCACTAGGGCATTCGAAAAAATTAGAAATTTTTTGAATTTTGATCACGACAAGTTTATTCTTTGAACCAATGCAGCAAGTACATTGCTTTAAAGAGGGGAAAATGTAGACACGTGAAATTACCATTATGCACTTAATTAGCATCACATTCATCCACTCATTAAATAAATCAAATTCACATTCATCCATTCACCAGGTAAATCAGGTCTATTTAATTCAATCTTTAAGGATTATCCATTTAAATTGAATAAATTAACTTTATTTATTTAAAACTATCATTACCTCATTTGATTAAATAAATCAATTTGAATCAAATCCTAACAATTCATCTTTCATAAATCATCTCCTAGATTCATCTTCCTCAATTTAATCAACCTTTACCTTGGATCATCCTTTTAATTAAATAAACGAAACTTTATTTAATTAAATCTCAAATTCATATTTTATCCCTTTTGATTTAAATAAATCAAAGTATTTAAGTCAAATGGGTCAAAGGAATCTAATCATCATCTAAGTTAATCTAATCCTGATTAACCTAATCTAATCACCCATCACATCCTCTAGCTTTTCCCACTTGCACAAATAAATCAATTTATTGATTTATTAAATTCATCATTTTCTTTCAACATGGCATCTTTTGAGAATATTCCTCAAGTTTGAATTTGAAAGCAAGTTGATTTGTCCCTTCCAACATGGCAATAACTTCTCTCTTACATGTCCCCCACTTGGCATTAAAGTCTCTTTTTCTCCCTCCAACAAGCCAAATTTGAATTTGAAAAAGCCAACCAATCCCATTTATTGGTACATTGACCAAAACTTGCACATTCCTCAACCACTCACAAGGTGACAAGTGGCTCCATCTCATTGGCTAAAATTTTATCCCACATTGCTCTCTTTTGAGCACTATTTCAACTTGAGAATCTATAAATAGAGGGCTTATTCTTCAACAATCCATCTACAATCTTCATGCAAAGTTACTCTCTTCAATTGAGAGCTGATTTTGTCCATTTCACTCCATCTTCAAGGCATCTATCATTGAGTTTAGCAAGGATTGGGAAAGGATCACTTTTCACAAGTGACACCAATCCACTATGGAATAGGTATAGATCATGCTTGCTTCTTTCATGTTTTTTTCTTTTTTCTTTTCTTATAAGGCGTGATGTATTATTTCATAGGAGTACTTGTAGATATGCATGGATTAAACTAACCCATGGCTAATATGTGTTTGAGGTTTAAGTCATTTGCGGATTTTATAGTGCTTCAACTAGAAAGAAAGCATTAAAGAAGGAAAAAAAAGAAAATAGAAAAGAAAATAAAGAAGAGGAATCCTTGTTTTGATCAATAAAAATGGTGCATGTGTGTTTAAGAAATAATTAAAAAATATATATATAAATTCTAATGAGATTTTTAATATAATGACTCCTTAAAAAATGAGAAGTCTAAATCCTACACCAAAATACACAAGAGGACCTCAAATATATGACAAGAAAATATTAAAAAAATATTTAATTAAATAATATTAATATCTAATGGTTTGTGTGTCAATTTATTCATTCAGGAATTAAGATCTAATCACCATAAGGTGCAATCTAAAAGAGGTTGTATAAGTCCATGCTCTTCTAATTAGGGTGAATTATATTACATTGTATAATTAAGAGGATTTGATTATTGTTAACATGGGTATTTCTTTTCCTATATCTAGGAATCTATAGCCCCAAAAAAATTACTCATGATTACAATATAAGGATAGCTCTTTTGCTAGTTAGGTATCCATAACACTAATAAATATTACTTGAATCACCTATCTAATTGAGTTCTTGTGATATTCTACTCTATTTTCATAACTTTTTTTTTTATAATTTTAATTTTAATTTTTTATATTATTAAATTTCAATCTTTATTAGTCCATAGATAATGAAGCATATTTATGGCTTGACATTATTAGTGGTCATCAATAAAATTATGTAATATTAAGATGTTTTATCTAAGTTAAACTAACAACATATAACCTCAAACCAATTCAAGAACATATTGAAATTTCTATAGAGTTTAATAATATATCAAAAAATTGACCACTAAACTCATAATTCTCTAATCTCAATAAATTTATCCATTTTATGCTTGAAGTGAGTAAAAATAGAACCAAATAATACATTTAGAATAATGATTGGTCTAAAAATTAAAATACTGGAATGGCAAGATTTTACATGACTAAGGATGCAAAATATAAGACCATCACTAAAATAATGGAAACCAAGAGTGGTATATAGATAAAATACAAAATTACATCAAGATGGTTAACTAAATGGAAAAAAATAAAAAGATAAAACCAAGAAAAAATAAAGAAAATAAATAGAAAATAAAAATAAATGAAAAGAAAAATAAAATAAAAACATATACTCTATATAAGAATTTCCCTCAATAAATTTAGGCATCGAAACAATTCGCATCCAAACAATTCTTCATAGTACAGATTAAGTGGAAATCAAAGAAGCTTTCTAGTAAAGTGTTAATCCTAAAGCTATCATCTCATAATATGATTGATATTTGGTAAGGACCTAGCTATAGTTTTTAAAATTTATAATGATCACAATTATTTTCCTTTTATCTGTCCAAAAATAATTAAATATGATATTTGAATACATTTAACCTTATATCTCTTATAAAACCTTTTCTTGACTATTGCATGATTCTTTCTTACACGTTCTATGGTAGCATCTCTCTTTTCTTTTAGGTTAAAAAAATCATTAATCTCTATTTTTAAATAATCTTTTTTGTATTATAAGGTTGAAATATTTAGGTTAATATGAATTGCATGGTTAGGTCTATAAGTTAAAATGGATAAGTGTGTTGGTGTGACTATGGTGTTTTACCTTACTAGCTCATTTAGTAGATCCTCTTCATAATTTAAGTTTATTTACATCTTGAATGTACAAAATTACATCAAGATGGTTAACTAAATGGAAAAAAATAAAAAGATAAAACCAAGAAAAAATAAAGAAAATAAATAAAAAAGAAAAATAAAATAAAAACATATACACTATATAAGAATTTCCCTCAATAAATTTAGGCATCGAAACAATTCTTCATAGTACAGATTAAGTGGCAATCAAAGAAGCTTTCTAGTAAAGTGTTAATCCTAAAGCTATCATCTCATAATATGATTGATATTTGGTAAGGACCTAGCTATAGTTTTTAAAATTTATAATGATCACAATTATTTTCCTTTTATCTGTCCAAAAATAATTAAATATGATATTTGAATACATTTAACCTTATATCTCTTATAAAACCTTTTCTTGACTATTGCATGATTCTTTCTTACACGTTCTATGGTAGCATCTCTCTTTTCTTTTAGGTTAAAAAAATCATTAATCTCTATTTTTAAATAATCTTTTTTGTATTATAAGGTTGAAATATTTAGGTTAATATGAACTACATGGTTAGGTCTATAAGTTAAAATGGATAAGTGTGTTGGTGTGACTATGGTGTTTTACCTTACTAGCTCATTTAGTAGATCCTCTTCATAATTTAAGTTTATTTACATCTTGAATGTACAAAATTACATCAAGATGGTTAACTAAATGGAAAAAAATAAAAAGATAAAACCAAGAAAAAATAAAGAAAATAAATAGAAAATAAAAATAAATGAAAAGAAAAATAAAATAAAAACATATACTCTATATAAGAATTTCCCTCAATAAATTTAGGCATCGAAACAATTCTTCATAGTACAGATTAAGTGGCAATCAAAGAAGCTTTCTAGTAAAGTGTTAATCGTAAAGCTATCATCTCATAATATGATTGATATTTGGTAAGGACCTAGCTATAGTTTTTAAAATTTATAATGATCACAATTATTTTCCTTTTATCTGTCCAAAAATAATTAAATATGATATTTGAATACATTTAACCTTATATCTCTTATAAAACCTTTTCTTTACTATTGCATGATTCTTTCTTACATGTTCTATGGTAGCATCTCTCTTTTCTTTTAGGTTAAGAAAATCATTAATCTCTATTTTTAAATAATCTTTTTTGTATTATAAGGTTGAAATATTTAGGTTAATATGAACTACATGGTTAGGTCTATAAGTTAAAATGGATAAGTGTGTTGGTGTGACTATGGTGTTTTACCTTACTAGCTCATTTAGTAGATCCTCTTCATAATTTAAGTTTATTTACATCTTGAATGTTAATGTTGTGTCTTGAATGCTACTAACTTCAATGTTATGCCTAACAATAATCCTAAATTGAGTATTTTATTAGTTGATAAGCTACATATAGTGTGAGATTTGAACCTACAAACCACTGTTGAGTCATATTTTATTGGCTTGAGTCATTGAAAAACAACTTTTAGTTGTCCTTTAATGGTAAACTAAGTAACATTTAATGGTAAAAGCCTCCAAAATCTCACTTATCATGTAAAACTAGTCTCTGATTTTCCAACTAGATGTGAACCTTCTATTTTCATTTGCATTGCTTTATGTTTTAAATATGTATGCTAATATTTCAAAATCAAATAATACTTCATTTGTTTAAAGAAAAAATCTAGATTTTTCTAATTTATTTCATTTCATTATTTATCACCGTTTAATCCAACCATATACAACTAGAATTTGCAACACATGACATCAATACACATCAATACACAAACACATACTCTTTAACGTATTAAGATATATGATTTTCTGTATCCTTGAATTTTTTAAGATGCAATGCCAAGTTCTAGTTTATATACTATTCGGTATGCATACTAGTGAATAGTACTTCTAGTTATTATTATGCTGGTTTTCACAAAATTCGAGGAAATATCTTGTAAAAACCGATGTGAAACGACATTGACAGACAGAGCGGCTCCTCAGAATGATGAACTTTACATTTACATAGGCAGAATGATGAACTTTACGTTTACATAGTGAATAGTACTTCTAGTTATTATTATGCGTACATGCGTTCAAGAAAAATGGGGGTAAGGAATGATGAACTTTACGTTTACATAGGAAGAATTAAAAGGCTTTTTCTTATTAAATCTTTTAATTGTTTCCGTACAATTTTGTCCCCACGAAATAAAAGGCTGTGCACGTGCGGCAAATTAAAAAATAAAAACACCTCACGAAATAAAAGGTTGCGCACGTGGGGCAAGTTAAAAAAATCTCTTATTTTACTTTTATTTTTAAAATTTATTTGTACATTTCTTCGAAATTTAATTGATGTAGCTATGTTAATAAAATAATTTAAGACAATATTTTAATAAAAAACATTTAACTTGAAGACAAAATTGCACACAGTTATTCCAAAAATCTTGTTCACATCTATCATGGACACTACAAATAAAATTTTATTAATATATAATATTTTTTATTTATAATCTAAATATTTAATAACTTTATATATTTTATATTTTATAAAATTATTTTAATTTAAAAAAAAAAATAGTCTAATTGTAAGATAGTTTTTTTTCTTGTAGTTTGAAATTATTTCATTTTATTTTATTTTTAGTTAGAGTTATTTTTATCTTTTTACCAAATATTAGAATTGTTTTAAATTTTAATTTATTTTTTTAATTTTTTAAATATATGATATATATTAGTTCATAATTAGGTTTTTATTTTTTTTATAACTATTTATAATTTTACAATTATTGAACTTTTATAATTCTAAATTTACATAATAGTGTATCAAATATGAATATTCATTAGGCAAATAAAAATACTTTTAATTTTAATTGGTTATTATCAATTATATTTTCAAGCATGTTACAATGTAATTACAATTTTCAATATATTTTTCTCTTTAACTAATTAGCATCAACTATAGTCTTAGCATTCATAAATTAATTAATCAATCTACAAAGCCACTCCATTTGATAATTAATATTTATCAATTGTTTATTATAAAAATAAACTCAATTTCAAGGTCTTAGTATCAAATTCAAAATCAACCAATCAATCTATTAGAAAATAATTTGCTCATTAATATTTAACAAATATCCGTTCTAAAGAAAAAACTCAATTTGAACTATACTAATGGCAATTGTGTATACTATGAATCAAACTTGTAGCCACATCAACCCTAACAGCTATATATATACTTGTTAGAATCTGTTGATTTCAATCTATATTACCCGACCTATCCCTTAATTAATATATTATAACCAATCTAATCAACAAGTAATTTTTAAAAAAAAATCCTCCTTATACACACATGAATAATAAGCTTGCTACTCAATTGTTGTTTCTTCTAAACTTCTTGATGATCCAATTTTGGACAAGGCAGGTTTCTTCTCCTTTTTGTTCTCCTACCAATTTTGTTTTTTTAGTTAAGCATTATAGGGGGCTTCTCTCCCTTCTTGCCTAAATGTTATAAATGTGGTTAGTGACTCTTCTTAGATAGTTCTACAATGCACGAAGAACTGATTTTCTAAGGAGGACTCTATTTTATTTGACGAACCCTTGGGGACAAAGTTGTTGTGTTCAAGCCCTATTGCTTGATTTGTTGATGTTTCTATTCTATTATGAATTGAGAACCCTGCCTACTTTTTTTTAATAAAAAACAAATACTATATTTACAATATTAAAAAGCATACCACTACCTCAAACTTATTAATCGATTGAAGTGACAAAACAAATTAAATATAACTATATTACAATCAAATATAAAACCTAAATGCCATATTAAATTGCTTTTTTTTATTGGATGAAGCATGTTTGAAGAAAACAAATTACAAATCAGCGACAAACTGCTCTTATAATTAGCAGCAACGAACCAGCGGAATTCGGTGAGAATCATCAGAACCAAACCAGCGAAGAAGTAACAAATACAATAGGATATACATGACAATACAGAGCTTAGAAAAACCTCCAACAGCAGAAAACCACTGAATCAGCTGACAACGTGGATAGAGAAACAAGACTACCATTCCTGAATAATTTATTCAACTGTGGTAATAGAGACTAGCTGATGACGTCGTCGTAAGTCACCATCTATCGAATCGTGTGAATGCACATTTTTAATTAATAAATACCGTCAAAAGTTTACAAACGAAAATACTTTTGACCCTAAGCGGATAGTGAAAATGTATGAACTAATGATAAATGTTGACTCCAGTGTCAGGTCGAGCGCAGTATTTTCAATTATGGAATCGATCACTGCCGTTCACACACTTGCAATGAACAATTTTATCGTTTTCTCCTTTTTCTTTTCTGTCTCGTACATCCACTTGTTTCCATGGAAATCTCTAAACACCGGGTGCTTCATGTGGTGAATTCTAAAAACGGCATCTTGCACGTCCAACGCGCACATTAGCCCATAAACGCCTGTTTGCAAATTTCTACGGAGGAGTTTTAAATGGGCCTAGACGGTTGATTAGCATGCATTATAATATATTTATGTTAGGGTTCTATTACCACCAGACATGGCAAGAAGAAATGATGGTATCCTAAGATATCGCACCCGGGATTTGCAGATGAATAACCAATGCATCATCTTAATTGAGTTTTTCAACAGCCTATTTTCTCTCTCAAGTTAAAACAACCAAAAATGTGTGTAAGAGATGAAATCTATGGTGCACATGCTCAATATAATATTGTAGGCTTTGGAGTTGTGCCATTGATTATGTATGTTGTATCAACATGCATGGTGGCCCTTCTCTATGAATATTTTTCTTTATGCATTAGCATATTGTACAAGGTGTTCCCATTATTATGGGGCATTACGGTGGTTGTGTGAGATCTTATTCATATGCTTAATCCATTTCATAATGTACAAATATGGCTTGTAGTAATCAAGTAAATGGTTGTATTGATTGTTCATTCTATTTGAGATAGACAACCTTCATAGTCATTGAGATTGTTTTTATGTTTATAATATTTTAAACATAAGTCTCTACATTTCTAATAACTACATGGAAGCCCATGTATCACCATGCAAACTTGGGCATCTGACTATTTAAGAGCATGTAAAACATGCAAATAACATGCAAGGACATGCACACTCAAGTAGTCCCAACCTAAAAAGTTGGACGCCTAAAAAGAATATTTTCTCGAGATGCCTTGTAACCTCCATTGTGAAGGGTCCACCTCTTTGAATGCAATTACAATTTTTCATAGGGAAATAAACAATAAATATTTTGTCTCTCATGTCCTCAAGAAAACTTTCAAAAAAGTGTGGAGAAACATAAATCAACTTAAGATAGCAATTATAATGTCACCTATCCTAACATTCATCACTCCTCAAAGACATCTAATTCCACCTAGAGCACCCACATGAGATATTCTAGATGGAGATTTAATATTGCTAGTGAATCTTAGTGCTACTATAAAGAAGAGAAAATTAAATTATATTCCTAGATAAGAGGATCTTTCTAGGCTACTGAGAATGTTCTAGTCTCAACCAAAGCTAGTGAGATATAGGAAATTATGATTTTTCAATATGAACACTCATGTAGTGATGATTCCACACATTGTAAATTCTTTAATAGAAAAAGATATAGTCAACACATAATCTAGTGATTATTAGTTGCATATAGTTAATCTAGGACATTTGGTGTAGTCAAGAGAGAAGAAAAATCTCTGAACTCTTATATTTACCATCCTAGGAAATATTGAAAAAGATGAAAATGGAGAAATAACTTATGACATAGGTTGGTGAGCTCACAACATAAATTAACTATCTTCAAGGTCTAGTAGATGGAAACTCTCTTGTCCCAACAATGTTGATAGCATTTGACAAGGTAAAATAGAAAGCTAATGCTAAAGGGATAATAAATTTGGTTAGTTCCTAGAGGTAGACTTTAGAATCACAATAATAATTTTATCTATGAGGCCATTTAATGCTACCATAGAGTAAGTGATCAAGATAGTGTAATGATTGAGTTTGAAGTAAGGTAAGACTTAGAAATGAAAATGCAAGATGTAATGTAAGATCTAATGCTAAGCACTAATATAATGAAACGGTTCACTAAATGACCTAGAAATGCAAAGCAAACATAATAACAAACTGTAGAATGAATGTGTGCACCTGATAATCTGAAGATGACTAGAAGAAACTCTAAAATGCCAAAAATTCTAACTTTGGTGCTACATAAGACTCATTTGTGAGGCTGGGCAAATCAATTCGAGATCTGGGTTTTTTGTGCGGGAATAGGAATTTGGCAAATGGGTATCTAAATCTACAAAAATTTAAATTTTGACCTAAATTGGGACTCATTCACCAAAAGTGGTGAATCAATCTAGTTATGGTTTTTGGAACTTCAAATTCTTAATCTACTCTTCTTAGTCTACTCAATCTACTTCTTCAAATTTCTAGATCTAAATCTTTGTAAATCAACATGTAGATTTTCTCCAATGTTCTCCAATGCAAGGTGACAACTTTGACAGCTTTTAGGCACTTTGACAACTTTCTCCAAACTTTTTCTTCAGTGTTTCTTCGATCTAAACCCCCAAATCACAGACTAAAGAGAGGGAAAAATGTTGTTTTGTTAGTAGACAAGGGTTTGCCTTGGTCAAACCCTGATTTGGTAATCAAACCTCAAAATGGAGTGAAATGGGAATGGAGAATGATGAATGAACAAATGTGATGTTGCAACTCACCAAACCCTAGCAATAAAGTGTTGCAAACATGTATGAGATGGCTCCAATGGATTAGATCTTGTTTCTTGCTTGAATATGATAGATCTTGAATGAAATTCTAGCTTGAATCATGATAACCTACATCACAATTGTTAGCTCAAAAAAAAAAATTGATGCATGAAATCTTTGGCATGATGCTTGAATGCTACTCTATAATGCTTGATAATCTACCCTTGAATGCTCTTGAATGCTCTTGTGAACTCAAACTTGCTATTAGAATGGCAATTCAACTTGCTAGGTGTAAAATGAGTGAAAGAAACTTGTATTTATACTTATGCAAGAATTCTCGAAATAACAACACTAATAGCCAACATCGGATTTAGGAGGATAAAATCCTACCAAAATTTTGAATTAGTTTTGATTTTGGGTCACACACGACTCACTTTCCCAAGGTGGTGAATGAGTCCCATTAGGCATTTTATGGAACAATTTTTAAAAATGCTTAGAAAGGTGTGAAACTAGGTTCCAGACTTGAAAACCTAGGTGGGACTCATTCGCCCAAGGTGGCGAATGAGTCCTAGATCACTAAATCAAGAACATTCAACCTAAAACACCTAAATTATGATTGGATATTGATTTGTGTCAAGATTATCCTCATAAAGACACATTAAATGAGGCTTGTGGATGTAAAATAAGGCCAATTAAAGCATAAAGAAGCCCAATTATTAATGACAACCCTATAAATTTGTGAAAGTGCGTTACAACACTTTACAACACTCTAAATTAGACATGATTAGGTCCATTTTGGTTAAAAAGAGGTTTATTAGATTTAGTTAATTGATAAAACCTTTGAAAAGTGTGAAAGTGTGTTACAAGGCTTCACAACACTTTAGCAAGGTACCATTTATGTTCATTAGTTCACAAGGGCCCAAGACCTAATGTGAGTGCTTTAAGCACATTAAAACACTAAGTCAAGGCATCATTAGGCTCAATTTTACAAGGGGGACCCAAATAAGTATGAAAATGTTGCCAATGACATTTTTCAACACTACAATGTGAAAGTGTGGTATAACACTTTACAACACCTTAGATAAGCTACAATTAGGTTCATTTAGTTCACAAGGGCCCAAAACCTAATGTGGATGTGTTAAACACATTACAACACTAAATCAAAGCAACATTAAGCTCAATTTAACAAGGAGAGCCCAAACAAGTATGAAAATGTCATGGATGGCATTTTTCAATACTACAGAAAGAAAAAGGGAAAATAAAGTTTGCAAATTTTAGAGGGGAGTCTAAACATCTAGACAAGTTTTGCAATTTCACCAAATTAAGGAAGATACCTTGGACTTAAGAAAGACGGGACAGGTGGAAAATTTCATGTCCCTAGAAATTTCAAAAACCAGTAAGATAATAGAAAATGAACAAATATTGCCTTATACTTAGAAATTTCTAAATTCCTACAACTTGATCTAATGAATGAAGTATAAGTAGCTATAAGGCATTACATCAAATGCAATTTTGACCAAGTGCGACCCATTGAAGAATTCTTGGATGAATATGTAATTGAGAAATGTATGCCAACACAAGAAAGCGGAATCATGAATTATGAAAAAAATTAGATTGTTGAGACAGGCACGGGCAAGACCTTTGAATGTAAGTTTTATCCTTCATTCAAAATTGCTTTGATACCATCCAATTATTACTTATAACAATATTATATCAACTTAAGTTCTCAATCATTTTCTTAATTTAGAAAAAATGTCATATAAGTACAAACAAATGATATTATATGAAAAATTACATTTCATTTATGAAATTTCACTTATTATTATATTTTTTAAAATTATAAAAAAAAATTAAAAAATGAATAGACTAACAGATAATGATTATTTCAGTCATAAATATCAATAGTTAAAATATTCTTTAAACCAGCTTAAATATTTATATTCAAAATTTGACTTTTAATGCCTTAAAGTCGTGTACTAAATTTAAAAAAAAAATTGTATATTATTCTAGATTTATTAATAAAAAGCCCTTATCTTGGGCATAGTCTTCTTTGAAGTCTTTTCGTGTGGGCATGGCTACGTATGAATTTTGTCCTTAAAGTATAAAATAAACATAAGAATCAAATACCAATCCAACTACGATACGAAACCTTGCAGTTTTTCTTAATGCGTGATAACATATTAACAACTTCTGTGCAAACACACAACATTGAATTGACTCCATTTTGTTGTACATATACCTTCTTGTTCTTACACTCAGAGCAGTGGATTCAACTACATTCATGGCAGAAAAAGCAGAGGAAGCCATTGTCAAAGTGACGAGAACGTCTGTGATAAGACCGGCCATCCGAACCCCCACAGAGACTATGTTCCTCTCCATCCTTGATCTTTGTTGGTTACCCGTCAACAATGTTCAATGGCTTTTCTTCTATTCACAGTGTCCTTTGAACGAATACTCTTCAATAATACAAGCCATGAAGAAAAGCCTCTCCTCTATTTTAGTGTATTTCTATCCACTGGTTGGTTGGTTGAAGAAAGGAGAATATGGCAGAGCGGAGGTTGATTGCAATGACGAAAGCATGGAGTTTAGGGAGGCATCAATTGACATACCCTTCCAAGATCTTGAAATAGATGGGTTTCAGCATTAATGAGGATGATCCATCAAGAAAGATTTTCCCACCTAATCATTATTCCTTTAAACCATAACCTCTTTCCTTTCTCAATTGGAATATTTTTTCTATCTCTAACTAGATGATTCTCTCCATAGGTTGGTTTCAAATTTTACCCCTACTATAGGAATGATCTACGTCTTTTGAGAATCATGTAATAATTTAGGATTATTTATTAAATTATAATTCTTAGTTATAAGGATTGTGTACTATAGAAAAAAGGGACCTCTTGCTTGGCATGGGAATAATTCGTGATAAATTGAACTTAATGAGGCCTTGATTTGGTGTTGCGAGGCATTTTATGCATTGACACTAGATCTTGGACCTTTGCAAATTGAATAACATGCTTTTATTGATGTCTTGTTAAGGTGTTCTAAAGTGTTGTAAGATAATTCCATGCATTTCTAGACTTAATGAACCCATTTCTCCCTAATTCAACATTATAAAGTGTATTTAATTACATCTTCACATCAATCTAGAAGTCTTTTGAATTAAACTTAATGATAAACTAGTGTTGTAATGTGTCTCACACATTCACATTGGTTCTTGTGCCTTCCTAGGCTATGTAGACATCATTTTAGTGTTTTAAAGTGTACTTAATCACACTTTCACTGTGAATTATGTGTCCCAAGCCCTAATTGACCTTTACATCATCATTAATAGGCCCTTATTAACCCATATTGTGCATCCCGAGGCTTAAATTGATAAAATACCTGACAATGTTGCAATTTAAACCTTATTTCCTTATCTCCTAGCATCTTAGCTGGAAAAATGGCCCTTGTGAGACCCATTCACCATCCATGGTGAATCAATCCCATCTAGGTGGAACCCATTGACCATGGGTGGAGAATGAGTCCCATTAGGCCCAATTTTAACCTTTGAGAGAGAAAAAAGTGAAATTTAAGTTTAATATTACTTCATGCCGGCCTATGATGAGGTATTAATGGGTAAAATAGGTGAAATTCCTATAAATATAATGATTTTAACCATAATTCACATCTCTTATCATTCATTCATCCACCAATCTTCCATCTCAAATCAAACAACATAGGGTTTCATCACTTCAAGTCACCAAGATAGCAATTTGTAGACATTCAAGGGCTGAATCTTCATTTTTTTTTGCATACTTTAAAGATCAATCATCATGAAAAGGTAATAACTCTATTATTTCATGTTTCATTCCATTCTTTTATCATTTTTGTTTAATTACCTAAAAGGGGTTTGACCAAGGAAAACCCTCATGCCCTAACCTTCAATATTTCTCTCTTGCCTTGTGTGTTTGCAGATTTAGGTTTTTGGAAGCTTTGAAATCATTAAGAATAAATTCGAAAGGTTTCTCAAGTCTTCTTTTCATTCAACAAGTTAAAATATCAACAAAAACTCACTTCCAGGTTCAGAAAGAAGAGTTTCTGAAGTGGAAACCTATAGAAAATCAAAGTGCAGACCAGCAGCTCCATATTCCACTCTTAAATATTTAAAAATTCAAAAGTGGAATCATTCTCAATGAGTGGTGAATGAGTCCCACTTCTAGGTCAATTTTGAATTTTCTACATTTTTAGATACCCTTTTGTCTGAAACGAGTTCTAGCACAGTTTTGCAAAACTATGACTGATTCACCCAGAATGGTGAATGAGTCCCACCAGGCTTGAAAATCAGCATCAATAGCATTCTAGAATCCATTTCTAGTCTCCATTCATAGCTGAGGTGCAAAATTTTAGTCTCATCAGTTTCTATTCATTTTTGTTCACATTTCTAAGTGTTCTTGCATTACACAATGTGTTTTCAAATAAGTCGCATTTCTTAGGTATTGCATTCATAATTAATCAATTTCATGTCTCTTTTTTATTTAGATAAATATCATTTAGCCTAAATAACATTACACATCTTAATTTGAGTGAACCACCTAGAATTTTCGAGTGGGGTTTATGTCTCTCCTTTTAGATGAAACATCCTAATAGTGCAAGAGTAGCCTATAAATCCTACCAAAAAATCTATGGTTCGACCTTTCATTGTATAATGAAATATGTCTATAACAATAACATTTATCAAGTTGAAATAGACCCCAAGCCTGAAAGTTGCTTGCACCTTGAAAAAGGAGCTACAAGTCCTCTAGAAACATTGATTCCAACATCCAATACTGACCCTCTTGAAATAGAACAAAACAATGAGGAATCAATGTCTAAATTATTTGGTAACGATTGGGGATCCTTAGAATTTAAGCCATCATTTCTAGGTGAATACATAATCACGTAAAAGAAAGATGAGAAACAAGAACAACCAACAATAATGTCCACACATAATTCAGATGACCTTTCAAATGCATCCACCTCAAACAATTTAGACAAAGAAGAAAACTACACAATAAACTTTGAAGCAATGAAGGAGATTTATGGAAAAATTTATGAGCTCATGAAATAATTTGGATATAGTGGCAAAGGATGTGGTGCTAAAGAGAAACGTATCCACAACCCTATAGAGCTTAACACATAACAAATGACTCATGGTCTTGGTTATTGTTCCTTGATCGAGACAACCAAACCTTCACTCAACATCAATAATCTCATAAAACACACTCCTACATCATCTTTAACAATCGTCCATCCTCAACTCATCAACACTAGTGGTCTTGCAGATTATCCTTTACAAAATATGATACAAACCAATGCACCTTCGCTTAATGTCAATGTCATCACGTAAAACCCTCACAAATTGAATTCGTTAGATTTTACACCCTCCTATAAAGGAGAGAACAAAATCTCGCAATCTAGAGAAACTTGCGTAGATATGACAACTCATATTAAGCAATATGTATCTTTGACACCAACCACAACACCACCTTCTACCATTGATCAAAAGGGTATCTTGTTGAGACTCCTCTAAGATCACTTGATCACCCTCCCCGCCCCTAGAAATCATAAGAAATGTTATTCCAAGACTTCATTTTGTGCCTATCATAGAGTTCATGGTCATTTCACCATCAAATGTAAGGCTTCCAGTAGTAAAATCCAACATTTTTTAGGAGTTTAGTATGCCTCCCTTTGTGAGGGCACCTAATTCCTCTAATTGATATCGATTTTCACTCTCACCTACATTTCATCAATCATCTTTATCTTGCACTCAGTGGGGGAAAGGGGTTTAGTTTTCTTGTCCTTGTATGTCACTGGTCATTACCTCCTTTGGCTAGTTGTTAACCTTTCATGAAAATATAAGAGCAAGCTTGGGATGTGGACAATGTGCCTTAAGTTGGCTCGCATCTAACATACTACCTTATTCATGATGTAGCTTATTAGAAACATATGACATGGCACAGGGCTTTTCGTGTAAACTCTCATGTTCTTATTCTACTTTAAAGCACTTGCTCACAGTATTGGTGCTCACAACCGCTTTAAACTACAGGCATACATCACCACTCACATTTTCATTGTGCGATTTATTTCTTCTTGTGATACGTCCTTTTCTTGGTGGAGTTATTGGGCTTGATTCTCTCTATCTTGAGCATGATAATTCGCTTGACACATCCTCTCTTGGAGATGTTAAGCACAATGTCCCCTAGGATGAGACCTTACAATAACAAAAAATAATCTATTTGAACATTCCTTACACTATTTTGCATTAACAATGTCTATGAGTGTCAAGTATATGAAGTTTTGCTTACCTTATAGGACCGAACCAAGATTTTCCTTGTGGAACCCTATTAAAGTTATCAGGAGGTATAACTTTGATATGGTTGAGTGGGAAGCCCATTCTAAGGCATGAATTTCCCCATAGCCACCTATGTGTTTGTGAGTACATACCAACTAGTCTATGTTTCTCACCTTTTGGGACTTCTCACCTGATAGACAACCAAGAGTTTTGTTACCCAAGAGTGATCATGCATTTTCTTTTTGGACAAACAACCTAGATATGATCCACAACTAGTTGGACAAACGGTCGAAGCTTGATCCACCTTTTTATTTTTCAAATTACTTCTGAGGAATAACTCACCCCATAGATGACCTAATGTTTTGTGGCCCCAGAGTGAGTGCATATTTTCCACCCCATTTTTCATTCTTTCCATTGCATGATTTTGTATCTTTTTGGTTTTACTCAGGATCCTAGATCCTGGGACTTGACTACCTTCTTGATCTTTTTCATTCTTTGTTGTCTACATCTGTACAATCAAATCTCTATTGAATGTCTATTTTAGTGTGAGTTTGAAGCAAGTCCATCATCTCACTAAAGTGGGGGCTAAATGTACCATAGGAAAAAGGGACCTCTTGGTTGACATGGGAATAATTCATGATAAATTGGACTTAATGAGGCCCTGATTTGGCATTGTGAAGCATTTTATGCATCCACACTAGGTCATAGACCTTTGCAAATTGAATAACATGCTTTTATCGATCTCTTGGAAAGGTGTTGTAAAGTGTTGTAAGATACTTTCATGCATTTCTAGACTTAATGAACCCATTTCTCCCTAATTCAACATTATAAAGTGTATTTAATTGCATCTTAACATCAATCTATAAGTATTTTGAATTAAACTTAATGATAAACTAGTGTTGTAATGTGTCTCACACATTCACATTGGTTCTTGTGCCTTCCTAGGCTATGTGGACCTCATTTTAGTGTTGTGGAGTGTACTTCATCACACTTTGACATTAAATTTTGTGTCTCAAGCCCTAATTGAACTTTACATCATCATTAATAGGCCCCTATTAACCTGTATTGTGCATCCTGAGACTTAAATTGATAAAATACCCAACAAAGTTGCAATTTAAATATTATTTCCTTATCTCTTGGCATCTTAGCTAGAAAAATGGCCCCTATGGGACCCATTTACTATCCATGGAGAATCAGTTCCATCTGGGTGGGACCCATTTACTATCCATGGAGAATCAGTTCCATCTAGGTGGGACCCATTCACCATGGGTGGCGAATGAGTCCCATTAGGCCCAATTTTGACCTTTGAGTAACAAAAGGTGAAATTTAAGTTTAATATTACTTCATTGTAGCCTGTGATGAGGTATTAATGGGTAAAATATGTGAAATTCCTATAAATATAAGTCTTTTAACCCTAATTCACATCTCTTATCATTCATTGATCCACCAATCTTCCATCTCAAGTCAAGCAACTTATGGTTTCATCACTTCAAGCCAATAAGATAATAATTTTCAAACATTCAAGGGTTGAATCTTCATGTTTTGCTGCATACTTTCAAGATTAATCATCATGACAAGTTAATAACTCCATTATTGCATGTTTCATTCCATTATTTCATCATTTTTGTTTAATTACCTAAAAGGTGTTTGACCAAGGAAAACCCCCATGCCCTAACCTTCAACAATTCTCTCTCTTGCCTTATGTGTTTGCATATTTAGGTCTTTTGGAAGCTTGGAAATCATTAAGAATCAAGTTGCAAGGTTTCTCAAGTCTTCTCTTCATTCAACAAGTCAAAATATTAACAAAAACTCACTTTTAGGTTCAAAAATTAGAGTTTTAGAAGTGGAATCTTGTAGAGAATCAAAGTCTAGACTGAGAGCTTCAAATTCCACTCTTGAATATTCAAAAATTCAAAACTAGACTCATTCACCATGAGTGGTGAATGAGTCCTACTTCCAGGTCAATTTTGAGTTTTCTACATTTTTAGATACCCTTTGGTTTGAAATAGGTTTTGACACAGTTTTACAAAATTGAGACTGACTCACCCAAAATGGCGAATGAGTCCCACGAGGCTTGAAAAACATCATCAGTAGCATTCCATAATCCATTTCCAATCTCCATCCATAATCTAGGTGCACACTTTTAGTCTCATCCATTTCTATTCAGTTTTGTTCACATTTCTAAGTGTTCTTGCATTACATAATGTGTTTTCAAACAAGTCACATTTCTTAGGATTTACATTCATAATCAATAAATTTCATAGCTTAGTTGCATTTAGATCATCTCGTTTAGCCTAATAACATTGTACACATCTTAATTTGAGTGAACCACCTAGACTTTTGAGTGAAGTTTATCTCTCTCCTTTTAGGTGAAACATCCTAAGAGTGCAGGAGTAGCCATAAATCCTACCCAAAAATCTATGGTTCAAATTTATAGTAGAATAATTTTGCAATCTATGTGTCTAGGGTGTCTATAGGGTGACTTATGGGGGCCAACAAAATTTATATAAGAAAATATTTTAAACTATATTAAATAGTTTCCTCTAAGAAAAACTTAATTATTTATTCATTTCGTAGGCATATTATTATTACAAAAATAGGGGTATTGTTAACTTCATTGTAATTCTTCAAGATTCCATTCATATCTAAATAGAGGTAGTGATTTTATACTTTGGTTTCTACTATCTTTAAATTTTGAACATGATTAAAACTTGTAAAGATGACATGGAAGGCTAATAGATATACTGAATATGACTCCATACATAATCGAGAGGTGTCCAACACCTTGTTCAACTAATCATGTAGTGTATATTAATCAACATGTTCCAATGAATATTCTTTCCATGAAAAATGAAAATGATGAAGTGATACATCCAAGGATAGAAGTAATGGGTATTTTAGAGGCTAAAAAGCATACTTAAGAGAATGACCACCTATTTTTGAATTCTCTTTGAATTCATTCTTATGGATGAATTTATCTATCATAATAATATAATTTCTCTAATTCTACAATAATTTTTCTTTAATGAAATCAGTAGTCTATGTAATTATATTCTAAAAAAAAAAAATCCTTAGTATTAAGTTTTTCATATTTATCATACAGCTAGGGATTCACAATGCTATTTTATGAACATAGAGTGGAGGCCAATTATCCTTCTATTAATTTTATCATTGGCCTAAGAACAATCTAAAAGAGGCTATAGAAACTATATGAATATTAGGAAAGCAATCATTTTCACTAATATAGACCTAGCCATGTATTGGGCCATGAGTGTTATATGTCCTTTAGTATTGACCCCATGTAGAAATTATTTTATGTTGACATGCCCAAGATCTATATCTCCAATATTTATTCATGGATAGAACATATTCGAGAGAGGATGAAAAATCTTATATTTGTAATTTATTGATGCTTATTTACTACAAATCACACATAAAAGGCCATAGTTAGTATCTTTTTTCTTCAATTATCAATTTATTACACTATACAATAAAATGAGTAAGTTAAGGTTCAATGAATAAATAATTCCTAATACGTATTTTTTTTGTTTTTACTATCTTGCATGCTACTGAGTGAGCACATGGTTTGTTGATAACTTAGTGGAAAATATGATATTAGGATCCAAACATGATCCCTAGGTAACATTTAATTTCATTGCCTAATAATGTATCATGGTCACTAGGAAGGTTAAAGCACATGAATGAATAATTCATACCCAATAGATCATCATATAATGAAATGACCAATCTCAAAACCCAAGTAATTCTCATGATCAATATGGGATTCAAAGATAGAGTATCCAATAGAATAGGTACATATCTAAGGGAATACCATTAATCATCATTCTAAAATATTTTTTAGTTTAAAATATTAACAATCAAAGTTTTGGAATATAATAGATTGAGTTTCAATGCAATAAATACATTGATATTTTAATCATGAAAAGAAAAAAATAATAAAATATCAAGGATTTGGATATGGGGGACTTACTCATGAATACCTAAGATAAAAAAAATACAAAAAAAATGATTTTGAAATACTTAGACTATATCAAGGATTAACATTTTAGTAAAACCTCCAACTAAATACCTTTTTGACAATAGCTTTTGAAATGAAATAACTAACGTTTAATGAAGGATTGACATTTAAGTAAAATATCAAGTTGGATTCTAGGAACAATGAATCTTTAACTCCTAACTTTAAAAGGTATACATTTTTTATAAGTATGGGAGCTAGTCCTAGGTCATTCTTACAAGTTGCTATCATCATGACATCAATAGGTAGAAAATAGACTATAGCCATGAAAATTAGATCTATTTTTATGGAAAAATTGAAGTATTAATAAGATACAAAATTAAAAATATAAATTAAACAAAATACATCAAAAGACAAAGGAAATATAAAAACTAAAATTGTAGCATATAAAAAAGGAAAACACATGAATAGAAGAATAATAACAAGAAAACACAAATTTTGGTAAAAAAAAAAAATAAAAAGAAATCGGATACAATTGAAGAAATAGATGTGAAAAATATATCTCAAAATTAAGAAATAAATGATATTAGTACACTAGCATTCACGAATAAAAAATAATAATTTCTTGAAAGAGAAAATAACCAAAATATAGCCAATGAAAAAAATTAAAAAAAAAAAATACTAGAAAGAAAGCATCAAAGAAGGAAAAAATAGAAAATAGAAAAGAAAATAAAGAAGAGGAATCCTTGTTTTGATCAATAAAAATGGTGCATGTGTGTTTAAGAGATAAAAATTAAAATTAGATATAAAAATGCTAATGAGATTTTTAATATAGGGACTCCTTAGAAAAATGAGAAGTCCAAATCCTACACCAAAATAAACAAGAAGACCTCAAATATATGACAAGAAAATATTTAGAAATTATTTAATTAAATAATATTAATATCTAATGGTTTGTGTGTCAATTTATTCATTCAAGAATTAAGATCTAATCACCATAAGGTGCAATCTAAAAGAGGTTGTATAATTCCATCCTCTTCTAATTAGGGTGAATTATAGTATATTGTATAATTAAGAGGATTTGATTATTGTTAACATGGGTATTTCTTTTCCTATATTGAGGAATCTATAGCCCCAAAAGAATTACTCATGATTACAATATAAGGATAGCTCTTTTCGTAGTTAGGTATCCATAACACTAATAAAGATTAATTGAATCACCTATTTAATTGAGTTCTTGTGATATTCTACTCTATTTTCATTATTATTATTATTATTTTATATTTTAATTTTAATTTTTTATATTATTAAATTTCAATCTTTATCACTTCATAAATAATGAAGCATATTTATGGCTTGACATTATTAGTGGTCATTAATAAAAGCATGTAATATTAATAGGTTTTATCTAAATTAAACTAACAACATATAACCTCAAACCAATTCAAGAACATATTGAAATGTCTATAGAGTCTAATATCTCAAAAAATTGACCACTAAACTCATAATTCTCTAATCCCAATAAATTTATCTATTTTATGCTTGAAGTGAGTAAAAATAGAACCAAATAATACATTTAGAATAATAATTGATCTAAAAATTAAAATACTATAATGGCAAGATTTTACATGACTAACGATGCAGAATATAAGACCATCACTAAAATAATGGAAATAAAGAGTGGTATATAAATAAAATATAAAATTACATCAAGATGGGTAACTAAATGGAAAAAAGAAGAAGATAAAACCAAGAAAAAATAAAGAAAATAAATAGAAAATGAAAATAAATTAAAAGAAAAGAAAAAAAAAAGCATATAATCTATATAAGAATTTCCCTCAATAAATTTAGGCACCGAAACAATTCTTCATAGAAAAAATTAAATATGATATTTGAATACATTTAACCTTATATCTCTTGTAAAACCTTTTCTTGACTATTGCATGATTCTTTCTTACATGTTCTATGGTAGCATCTCTCTTTTCTTTTAGGTTAAAAAAATCATTAATCTCTATTTTTAAATTATTATTTTTGTATTATAAAGTTGAAACATTTAGGTTAATATGAAACACATGATCAGGTCTATAAGTTAATGGATAAGTGTGTTGGTGTGACTATGGTGTTTTACCTTATTAGCTCATCTAGTAGGTCCTCTTTATAATTTTAGTTTACTTACATCTTGAATGTTAATGTTGTCTTGAATGCTACTAACTTCAATGTTATGCCTAACAATAATCCTAAATCGAGAGATGTTGGTCTCCAAGTGTCTATTTTTTTAATCTTTTCTTATAAAAATGCAATAAATATATTGAAAAGGATATATTTTCACATATTTTCATTTGCATTGCTTTATGTTTTAAATATATGTATGCTAATATTTCAAAATCAAATAATACTTCATTTGTTTAAAGAAAAAACCTAAATTTATCTAATTTATTTCATTCCATTATTTATCACCGTTTAATCCAACCATATACAACTAGAATTTGCAACACATGACATCAATACACATCAATACACAAACACATACTCTTTAACGTATTAAGATATATGATTTTCTGTATCCTTGAATTTTTTAAGATGCAATGCCAAGTTCTAGTTTATATATTATTCGGTATGCATACTAGTGAATAGTACTTCTAGTTATGATATTGCTATCAGAATTCAACCGTGTAGTTTCGAAACTACACGGTTGAATCCTGATAGCAATATCATAATTTGACACGCTGTGGAAAAATACTTCCTACTTATCAGTACTTCTAGTTACTATTATGCTGGTTTTCACAAAATTCGAGGAAATATCTTGTAAAAAATGATGCGCAACGACATTGACAGACAAGGCGGCTCGGCAGACATATCCGCGTACATGCGTCCGAGAAAAATGGGGTAAGGAATGATGAACTTTACGTTTACATAGGAAGAATTAAAAGGCTTTTTTTTATTGAATCTTTTAAACGTTTCCGTACCATTTTGTCCCCAGCGAATAAAAGGCTGTGCACGTGCGGCAAGTTACAAGATAAAAACACCTCACGAAATAAAAGGTTGCGCACGCGGGGCAAGTTAAACTAGTAATCGCACCTTCGTGTGCAATGGGTACGCCGAAGATTTGTGGAGATGAATATTTTAATTTATGGTATTGTATTTGAAATATAGAAATTGTAAAATGGGTAGTGTCAAACTTTTTTAAATAAATGGGTAAGCTCTACTATTCATTGCATTCAACAGTGTAGCAACATTTGCTATACAGTTTTGACATTTTGTCTTTGAAGAACAAAAACCAGTATAATTGGTATTTTTGCGAAGGACAATAAATGGGTAACCTTTGTAAAGAATAGTGTATTAAGATTAACATGTGGAGATGATTTGAAATAAGTTAGTTGTAGATTAGTGAGTAAATCTAAGACAGTTTGGATTGGGTCTTTCAAAAGACTTTCCTACCTATTTTATTGTTAAACATATAACCCTGTTTTTCAGTTTCGAAGATAAAATAATAGGAGGTTTTGTTCTCTGTTTATTTCTCCATTTTTCTTTTAAGTTCAATTTCAGTTCAAATCTCAGTATACATAAATTTGTACCCTAGAGATCTTTTAATACACACATGATTGAATACCTAGAGATTTGACATATGAAGTGAAATCCCAAAAATAGGAAAGTTTAACCAGTACCATTAACAAAATTTGCACAAACCTATAACATGCCCAAATATATAAAGCCCCAACCAATTGATCTCATTTACTAATATTGTTTTAAATCTAAATATAGCTTTATCTTTAAATCAGTAAAAGCACTTTGAAAACCAAAAAAAAGGTCTTTTAGAGGTTGCTCTGCCTCTTCTTCCTTGTTATTGTACATACGGTAAAGTGAAAAGGTGTGGAAGATCAATGAGGATTTTTTTTTGGTAGATATTAGTTACATACATTTGTTTAGTATATGAGATCAATTGGTAAGTCATTTAGAAAATGATGTTGTTCATGTAACACAGATCTGAAAGGAGAAGTGATAACTTCAAATCAATTATATATCCACTTACAAGGATTCAATCACAACTAAAATAAAACTTTTGAATGAGGACAATAATCAAGCCCCATTACCAATAGGTTCATGTTATGTTTGCAGTAGGGAGAGAGGTAGAGATAGGGAGAAACAAGGATAGAAATATGGAGATAGAGGGGTTAAGAGTGAGAGAGAGAGAGGGGAGTAAGGAGATAGAGATAGGGGATATAGATATAGAGGAAAATAGGGAAAGAAAGGAAGATAGAGATGGAGATGGAGAGCGAGAGGGATATGGAGAGGAGAGGGAGAGATAATGATAGAGATGGAAGATATACATATATAGAGAGATAAGTAATAGAGATGGATGAAGATATAGACAAGTATAAGAGAGAGGTATTAGACAAGTATTAGAACATTTGACTAGTGTCCGTCAACTCGTCCTATATTAAACAAGTGGAAAATATAGGATTTTTTCCAATATTTTTAGTGCATGCACACTTTTACTATTATGTCGGCCAACTTTGTCGTCTTATTTCTCCTCCTTTCGAAAGTTCTTCACATAGAACATAATATATAATGCCCAATATTTTTATCAATATTGGACCAATAGTTGTGACTTTAAAGTTGTTAGTGTTGATGATGACTACCCATAATTAAACAAAATGTATCCTTTGATCTAAAAAGCAACCAATCATGTGATTCCACATCAGCGCTCAATAAAACATGTGTGAATGCACAAGTATTGGTCTCACTTTTTTTTGGGCCTTTTTGGACACCTTGATAAAAAGCATGTTGACGTGGCATCATATTTGATGATGTGGCCCTGAAACTTTAGTTATAACTAGGGGACTTGCCAAGTAAGCTACTGTAAAAAATTGGGAGTGATTCGGAATTTCCACGTAGGATAATTAAAAGTGCGAAATTAGGGTGTAATAAACAAAATTAAATCAAGGATAGAACATTTTCTAACAAATAACCATGTTCTTGATTGAAAATAATTTTTAAAATCAAATTTACAATTGATTGTACTTTCTTACCAAATAGAAATGATGGCCAGGAGTAGGGCTTAAATTTGATGGTCGACCTTGCCTATCAACAATTTTTTTAATGACGGTTATCTATTCAAAGGTGCCCTTAAAACATTATGATGTACCTTAATGTAAGTAAAATTATATATAAATCAAATATATATATATCATTATAATTCTATATAAATATTGACAGTCTATCCAAAATCTCTTCTTTCATCTAATACAATCTTCTTAAAATTTTGATTGTATTTTACGGCAAAAATCTCTAAATACGGTCATACGGCCATCAAATTTAAGCCCTGGCCGGGAGACACATTTTTACAATATTTTATATTCTATATATGTTTTAAATATTAAATCGAGCTACTTGCAATCTCTTTTCGGTTTTCCAGGACCCCTTACATAACATCTACCCTGTATCCATAAACATCGAGGCAACAAGCTACTAAAGAAGTGGGACGGCTTACCTATTGAATATTTATATATTTTAAAATGGAAAAATATTAAATATTTTTTTAGAAGACTGGCGGTTTTCTGGTAGAGATGGCCGCCTCGCAGGGGTTCGAACCCTTAAGAGTGTCGAGGCCTACCCAGTCGGTGACCTTTGGCCGCCATTTTCTATGTTCATGCCCATTCCAAATGGTAATATTTGCATAGGTAGACATACCAATGTTTTGTTTGTGAGAAGACAATGACATTTTTTATTTATAACATGTTAGTTGTGCTCAAGCGCAAAAAATGGTGCTACAACAATGGACAAAAAAATGTTATCATGACTACGAGGACAGATGGAAGTGGAAACTTGTGCTGGACTATAATGGTACCAAATATGTAGGTTGGTTTTGCCACAAAACTTAGAAGTTTAATTCACTCATGGCTCTGTGGTTAATTGAAATTCAATCAACACAAAAGAATCTGTATTGAAAAATATATAGGGAAAGAAATAATATGACATACCTGTAAGAAAGATGAACACATAAAACTTCGGGCCAGAGACAAGAAAAAATTTGCTTCAAAGCAATTGATCTAATTTCAAAGCCGCTCAATTTTGCATAGATGAACCATGTTAATATCTTCTTGCAGATAATATCTCATCGCAAGTGGTAAGTAACAGTTGAGCAGTTATTAGCATTCACGTTCGGTCATCAGAGAAGGATAAGATTCATGCATTTGCAAGTTAACTGTCACCTCAGTTCCGTACAGTGACGTACTAATTTATGTGCATGGTCAGGATGAAGGGAACCTCTGCAACCGATGACTCCAATGGTCAGGATTGCATGCCCCCTCTGCAATTTGAGATCCTCGATAGACAAAAAGAATGCTGGAACATATCAAAGCGTTAGGCCTCAATATTTTTTGTTTTTTTCTATCTTGCCCTCAAATGCCCGATCCTCTCCCGTACTTCTTCCCTGTCTTGTCCTGGAAACATAGATTCCGCAAAAGTTTCTGACATCGGCAAATGTGAAAAACTGGAAGGAAAAGGAACGGTCAATATCAACTTGCAGTGGTCGGAATTCTCATAATGTCGGTAGCAGCGCGAAAAGCAGCCGAAAAAACGCGAAAAGCAGCCGAAAAAACGGCGAAAACAGTAAAAAAATGACGAAACATGATGGACGATCAGGATATATTCTGGATGGTCTTGCAAGCTTTTTTTAACCGTCGATAGAGAAAGTGAAATGGAAACTTCATTGAGGGAACGCCTTCGGCGTAAAAATACATAAAAATATGAATATTTTATTTTATTTTTTAGTGGGGTGAACCTGAGGGAAGAGAGGCTGAAATTAAAGTAAATTCTCTTATTTTATTATTATTTTTAAATTTATTTGTAGATTCCTTCAAAATTTAGGCTAATTGATGTAGTTATGTTAATAAAATAATTTAAGACAATATTTTAATAAAAAACATTTAATTTTAATTTTAATTTTTAATATATAATATATATTAATTTTTATTTATTATGTAAATATTTTATAATTTTATTAATTTTATATTTTATTAAAAAAAATTAAATATTTTTTGAAAAATAGTCTAATTGTGAGATAGTTTTTTTCCTTGTAGTTTGAAATTATTTTATTTTTAGTTAGAGTTATTTTTTATCTTTTTAACAAATATTAGAATTGTTTTAAATTTAAATTTTTTTTTTTAATTTTTTAAATATATGATATATATTAGTTCATAATTAGGTTTTCATCTTTTTATAATTAACAAACTATTTATAATTTTACAATTATTGAACTTTTATAATTCTAAATTTACATAATAGTGTATCAAATATGAATATTCATTAGGCAAATAAAAATACTTTTAATTTTAATTGGTTATTATCGATTATATTTTCAAGCATGTTACAATGTAATTACAATTTTCAATATATTTTTCTCTTTAACTAATTAGCATCAACTATAGTCTTAGCATTCATAAATTATTTAAACAATCTACAAAGCCACTCCATTTGATAATTAATATTTATCAATTGTTTATTATAAAAATAAACTCAATTTCAAGGTCTTAGTATCAAATTCAAAATCAACCAATCAATCTATTAGAAAATAATTTGCTCATTAATATTTAACAAATATCCGTTCTAAAGAACAAACTCAATTTGAACTATACTAATCATAATTGTGTATACTATGAATCAAACTTGTAGCCAAATCAACTACACACACACACACACTCTTGTTAGAATCGGTTGATTTCAATCTATATTATCCGACCTGTCCCTTAATTAATATATTATACCCCATCTAATCAACAAATAATTTTTTAAAATTTTCCTCCTTGTACACACATGAATAATAAGCTTGCTACTCAATTGTTGTTTCTTCTAAGCTTCTTGATGATTCGATTTTGGACAAGGCGGATTTCTTCTCCTTGTTGTTCTCCTACCAATTTTGTTTTTTCCGTTAAGCATTATAGGGGGCTTCTCTCCCTTCTTGTCTAAATGTTATAAATGTGGTTAGTGACTCTTCTTAGATAGTTCTACAATGTACGAAGAACTGATTTTCTAAGGACTCTATTTTATTTGACGAACCCTTGGGAACAAAGTTGTTGCATTCAAGCTCTATTGCTTGATTTGTTGATGTTTCTATTCTATTGCGAATTGAAAACCCTGACTACTTTTTTTTAATAAAAAACAAATACTATATTTACAATATTAAAAAGCATACCACTACCTCACACTTATTAATCGATTGAAGTGACAAAACAAATTAAATATAACTATATTACTATCAAATATAAAACCTAAATGCCATATTAAATTGCTTTTTTATTGGATGAAGCATGTTTGAAGAAAACAAATTACAAATCAGCGACAAACTGCTCTTATAATTAGCAGCAACGAACCAGCGGAATTCGGTGAGAATCATCAGAACCAAACCAGCGAAGAAGTAACAAATACAATAGGATGTACATGACAATACAGAGCTTAGAAAAACCTCCAACAGCAGAAAACCACTGAATCAGCTGACAACATGGATAGAGAAACAAGACTACCATTCCTGAATAATTTATTCAACTGTGGTAATAGAGACTAGCTGATGACGTCGTCGCGTAAGTCACCATCTACTGAATCGTGTGAATGCACATTATTAATTAATAAAAACCGTCAAAAGATTACAAACGAAAATACTTTTGACCCTAAGCGGATAGGGAATATGTATGAACTAATGATAAATGTTGACTCCAGTGTCAGGTCGAGCGCAGTATTTTCAATTAGGGAATCGATCACTGCCTTTCACACACTTGCAATGAACAATTTTATCGTTTTCTCCTTTTTCTTTTCTGTCTCGTACATCCACTTGTTTCCACGGAAATCTCTAAACACCGGGTGCTTCATGTGGTGAATTCTAAAAACGGCATCTTGCACGTCCAACGCGCACATTAGCCCATAAACGCCTGTTTGCAAATTTCTACGGAGGAGTTTTAAATGGGCCTAGACGGTTGATTAGAATGCATTATAATATATTTATGTTAGGGTTCTATTACCACCAGAGATGGCAAGAAGAAATGATGGTATCCTAAGATATCGCACCCAGGATTTGCAGATGAATAACCAATGCATCATCTTAATTGAGTTTTTCAACAGCTTATTTTCTCTCTCAAGTTAAAACAACCAAAAATGTGTGTAAGAGATGAAATCTATGGTGCACATGCTCAATATTATATTGTAGGCTTTGGAGTTGTGCCATTGATTATGTATGTTGTATCAACATGCATGGTGGCCCTTCTCTATGAATATTTTTCTTTATGCATTAGCATATTGTACAAGGTGTTCCCATTATTATGGGGCATTACGGTGGTTGTGTGAGATCTTATTCATATGCTTAATCCATTTCATAATGTACAAGTATGGCTTGTAGTAATCAAGTAAATGGTTGTATTGATTGTTCATTCTATTTGAGATAGACAACCTTCATAGTCATTTAGATTGTTTTTATGTTTATAATATTTTAAACATAAGTCTCTATATTTCTAATAACTACATGCAAGCTCATGCATCACCATGCAAACTTGGGCATCCGACTATTTAAGAGTATGTAAAACATGCAAATAACATGCAAGGACATGCACACTCAAGTAGTCCCAACCTAAAAAGTTGGACGCCTAAAAAGAATATTTTCTCGAGATGCCTTGTAACCTCCATTGTGAAGGGTCCACCTCTTTGAATGCAATTACAATTTTTCATAGGGAAATAAACAATAAATATTTTGTCTCTCATGTCCTCAAGAAAACTTTCCAAAAAGTGTGGAGAAACATAAATCAACTTAAGATAGCAATTATAATGTCACCTATCCTAACATTCATCACTCCTCAAAGACAACTAATTCCACCTAGAGCACCCACATGAGATATTCTAGATGGAGATTTAATATTACTAGTGAATCTTAGTGCTACTATAAAGAAGAGAAAATTAAATTATATTCCTAGATAAGAGGATCTTTCTAGGCTTGTGAGAATGTTCTAGTCTCAACCAAAGCTAGTGAGATATAGGAAATTATGATTTTTCAATATGAACACTCATGTAGTGATGATTCCACACATTGTAAATCCTTTGATAGAAAAAGATATAGTCAACACATAACCTAGTGATTATTAGTTGCATATAGTTAATCTAGGACACTTGGTGTAGTCAAGAGAGAAGAAAAATCTCTGAACTCTTGTATTTACCATCCTAGGAAATATTGAAAAAGATGAAAATGGAGAAATAACTTAGGACCTAGGTTGGTGAGCTCACAACATAAATTAACTATCTTCAGGGTCTAGTAGATGGAAACTCTCTTGTCCCAACAATCTTGATAGCATTTGACAAGGTAAAATAGAAAGTTGATGCTAAAGGGATAATAAATTTGGTTAGTTCCTAGAGGTAGACTTTAGAATCACAATAATAATTTTATCCATGAGGCCATTTAATGCTACCATAGAGTAAGTGATCAAGATAGTGTAATGATTGAGTTTGAAGAGATTATTGATGAAGAACTACTTATATTTGAAGTTAAACTACACTAGTAAAAATGGCTAGGTTTTTATTTAATAAACTACACAAAAAAGAAAATTTAGTAGATGGTAACCCAAAAATTTATAAGGAGTTCCTACATGTGATAAAATATATAATAAAAGAACTAAAGGCTTATAAGAGAAATTTTGTGGTAAGGAGAGTAGCTACTAATATAGCTATGATAGAAATTGAAGGATTTATTAAATTTGTTCTTTATAATTTTTGAGAAAATATTAGTAGATTTCTTCTAGATACAACCATTATCAAGGTATTTTCTAGGATAATAATGAAAAATATCAGGGCTAAAATAATTTATTATGTGATGAGAATGGAAGGAAATTTCAATAATTTTTAAGATAAGGTACTATAAAGTAAAAGAGGTGTTGGAGGCATTGAATAATTTTCAAACCAATCTCATAATTAATAAGGTAATTCCCTTTCATTTTATGTTCTTTCGATGTAATTGGTTGAATACCCTCATATGGATGTGTCCTATTTTTTGGTTCAACCAAATAATATGTAATTTAATTTTGGAGCCAAATGATGTAACTTGTAATTTAATGTGTCCTTTTGAATTAGTGTTAGGAGTCTACGTTGGGTACTTACATGAAATTTGGAAACATTATTAAGCGATATTTTGTGAACTCTTGAATACAAAAAGAATTATTGATTTTTTAGAGTGGAGAATCCTACTAAAGGTTTTAATCTTTGAAATTGAATCAATCAAAGGCTCTTTCCTACTTCTTTATTCCTAGCCTTTGTGGTCATATATCTTTTCTTATTCTCCTTGAGTTGAATAAGTTGGTGAGGTTTTCAATGTTCTTTTCTATAGAGGTAAATGTAAAATATATTCATGGAATATGGTGTTTTTTATGCTTCTAACTTAAAAAAACTAGTTGAATATTACTCTGAACCCAACACTTAACACTTAAAGTGTTGGTTATTAAGTTAATAATGGTCACTACATTATAATTTATATTTGATTTTGTTAGAGCATTTAGAATCATCATTATAATGAAAATCTCGTTGTCTTAACATAGAACATGTTTCAATATTTTTAGGTAAATATGGTTAGATTAAGGATACATCTAGGTCTAATTAGGAATAATTTAGAAGTATATTCAAAATAATTCCATTTAAAAATAAATGATTTATCTATTATTTTAGAAAATTTGGTATAAGAGATTAAATAATTTTATTTACTGTGATAGAAAAATTTACTCTCTAGATGTACAATTTTGTCTTGCTTGATATTTACTAGTACAAGCCTCTTGTAAACAAATCACATAGTTTGCTCAACTGCTTCACATTATAAAGATTTGGATTTAAAGGGACTTTTAAGTTGATTAGCTAGAAGGATTGGTTAAATTTCTTGCAATTTGAGTGTTCTCCATTCTACTTGTGTTGGTTCAAAAAATAATTTAAAATTAATGACACATGAATGAACTAAAATTATATAGCAATAAAATCTTGATCTAAATATTAATTGATTGAGAACAATTTATTTATAGACCCAACTCCCTTATGTTCAAATCTAGTGAATTGTAGTTTTATTACTCACAAAATTTGATATGATTGTCCGTTGATTATTTTTTCATGAATTTAATGTCGAATACCTAGTGAATTTCTTGTTCTTCTTGAATGTGTTACAATTTTCACTCTTATCAAATCGAGACAATGATAAAGACGACTTAGCCGTATTAACACTGTGCGATGTCTTCACGTGAGGCCGCAACTATCTTAAACAGTGAATGCACATTATTACTCAATAAATATGGCCAAACGGATAATGAATGCGGATCAAATAATGATGACGACGACTCCAGTGTCATGCGAGGCATTATTTTCTCAAATACCGAATCGATCGCCGCCCCCCACTCAACTGTGATTGATAATTTTATGTTATTCCACAGTTTCTTTTCCGTCTCATATTTCCACGTACAGCCGGTGCTTCATGTGTCGAATTGAAAAAAAAGGATCTTGACGTCAACATCTACTTTACGGCGCAGTAGTTTGAAAATGTTTTTATTAGCACATAAAAACCATTTTGCAAATAGTAGTCCACACCATTTTCCTAACCAGGAGTTTGAAATGTGTCTGGAAGGTTGATTAGCTTGCATTATATAATACTTAAAGTAGGGTTCCATTACCACCAGACATGGCAAGAAGAATATTTGTATCCTGCGGGGCTTGTAGAGCGCAACGCAGGAAATGCTCAGAAGAATGTATTTTGGCTCCACATTTTCCTCCCGATGATCCTGTCAAATTCGCCATTTTGCAGAAAGTGTTTGGAAACAGAAATATCATCAAGTTGCTTCTGGTAATTTCTATCCATGTTCTTATTTTCATTATTGTTCAAACCACTTTTAAATTAGCAACAGAACTTACATGGTTTTGAACGCACAATCTCTTGTCCAAATTTTGTTTCCTTGCATATGACTTAAAATCCACAGAGTATGATACCTAACATTCAAATAGTATGGCACCCAAGATTTGCAGATGCACAACAGGAGGTCTTAATTGATTTTGTTAATAGCCCCTGCTCAATATTTTTATCTGAATTCGGTTGTGAAGGTGTTTGTTCATCTGCTGGCTTTCCTATGATTATGCTTTCTAAATTACATTGATTCTTGCAATATACATCATATGATGTAAAGATTATGAGTAATCAAAGTAGGATTCATTGTCTTTCTTATAATACTGGACCTTAATCTAAAAAAACGCTACATAGCTTATTGGGTGGCTAGTAGTTAAGTTTGGATGGAACCTGCGTTTAACGTATGGCCTTATCTGGTTGTTCTAATGTTCAAAGCACCTTAGAATCATTACAACATCCTCTTCGAGTGCTAATTACTCCCACCGACAGGAGGACTTCTTTCTGTCCAAGTTACTTGGTTCCTTCAGTTCTGGGTTTCTCCTGGTACTTGCTTCCGAAGGTATCACATACGCACAAGATTTACTCGAGGCTTATATAAATAGACCTGATTTTGGATTTCACATGAGAATGCCTCTGTATAGTCCTATGTATGTGAAATCTCTATCTTTGGTGGGTTCCAACATTGATTTAGGTAGCCTTTTTCTTTAAGAAAAGCTAATGCTCTTACAAAATTTCAAGGAAATTTTATATTATGGTTGTATATTGACTTTTTCCTCTCTTTGATCATCTCTAATTCTTGGACCTTAGCTGACTTCAATACTATTCTTTGGACTAGCATAAAAATAGGAGACTCTAATTAGCTAATTCCTTGCTTATGAGTTTAATACTACTATCTAATCCTTGGACCTTAGCTGACTTCAATACTATTCTTTGGACTAACATAAAAATAGGAGGCTCTAATTAGCTAATTCCTTGCTTATGATTTCAATACTACTCTCTAATCCTTGGACCTTAGCTGACTTCAATACTATTCTTTGGACTAACATAAAAATAGGAGGCTCTAATTAGCTGATTCCTTACTTATGATTTCAATACTACTCTCTAATCCTTGGACCTTAGCTGACTTCAATACTATTCTTTGGACTAACATAAAAATAGGAGGTTCTAATTAGCTAATTCCTTGCTTATGATTTCAATACTACTCTCTAATCTTTGGACCTTAGCTGACTTCAATACTATTCTTTGGACTAACATAAAAATAGGAGGCTCTAATTAGCTAATTCCTT
>VDFB02193867.1:452556511-452643428 GCA_007258455.2 Sequoia sempervirens
ACCTAAAGTAGGGTTCCATTACCACCAGACATGGCAAGAAGAATATTTGTATCCTGCGGGGCTTGTAGAGCGCAACGCAGGAAATGCTCAGAAGAATGTGTTTTGGCTCCACATTTTCCTCCCGATGATCCTGTCAAATTCGCCATTCTGCAGAAAGTGTTTGGAACCAGAAATATCATCAAGCTGCTTCTGGTATTTCTATCCATGTTCTTATTTTCATTATTGTTCAAACCACTTTTAAATTAGCAACAGAACTTACATGGTTTTGAACGCACAATCTCTTGTCCAAATTTTGTTTCCTTGCATATGACTTAAAATCCACAGAGTATGATACCTAACATTCAAATAGTATGGCACCCAAGATTTGCACATGCACAACAGGAGGTCTTAATTGATTTTGTTAATAGCCCCTGCTCAATATTTTTAGCTGAATTCGGTTGTGAAGGTGTTTGTTCATCTGCTGGCTTTCCTATGATTATGCTTTCTAAATTAGATTGATTCTTGCAATATACATCATATGTTGTAAAGATTATGAGTAATCAAAGTAGGATCTATTGTCTTTCTCATAATACTGGACCTTAATCTAAAAAAACGCTACATAGCTTATTGGGTGGCTAGTAGTTAAGTTTGGATGGAACCTGCGTTTAACGTATGGCCTTATCTGGTTGTTCTAATGTTCAAAGCACCTTAGAATCATTACAACATCCTCTTCGAGTGCTAATTACTCCCACCGACAGGAGGACTTCTTTCTGTCCAAGTTACTTGGTTCCTTCAGTTCTGGGTTTCTCCTGGTACTTGCTTCCGAAGGTATCACATACGCACAAGATTTACTCGAGGCTTATATAAATAGACCTGATTTTGGATTTCACATGAGAATGCCTCTGTATAGTCCTATGTATGTGAAATCTCTATCTTTGGTGGGTTCCAACATTGATTTAGGTAGCCTTTTTCTTTAAGAAAAGCTAATGCTCTTACAAAATTTCAAGGAAATTTTATATTATGGTTGTATATTGACTTTTTCCTCTCTTTGATCATCTCTAATTCTTGGACCTTAGCTGACTTCAATACTATTCTTTGGACTAGCATAAAAATAGGAGACTCTAATTAGCTAATTCCTTGCTTATGAGTTTAATACTACTATCTAATCCTTGGACCTTAGCTGACTTCAATACTATTCTTTGGACTAACATAAAAATAGGAGGCTCTAATTAGCTAATTCCTTGCTTATGATTTCAATACTACTCTCTAATCCTTGGACCTTAGCTGACTTCAATACTATTCTTTGGACTAACATAAAAATAGGAGGCTCTAATTAGCTAATTCTTTGCTTATGATTTCAATACTACTCTTAATCCTTGGACCTTAGCTGACTTCAATACTATTCTTGGGACTAACATAAAAATAGGAGGCTCTAATTAGCTAATTCCTTGCTTATGATTTCAATACTACTCTCTAATCCTTGGACCTTGGCTGACTTCAATACTATTCTTTGGACTAACATAAAAATATGAGGCTCTAATTAGCTAATTCCTTGCTTATGATTTCAATATTATTCTTTGGACTTCCGTAAAAATAGGAGGCTCTAATTAGCTAATTCATTCACATAAAATATATATATCTTTTCATAAATCTTGTGTAATAGAAGATGTAGTTTTTTTTCATTTTAAATTTCAATATTGGTTTGGGGTCAATTGTATTTCTTGTTCTGATATATTTTAACTTCACAATGTTTGAATCATTGATCTATTAATTTTTTTCATCTCTTTTATTTATTCTAAATAATCCCCTATTCAAATTTTATTTATTTTGGCTTCATGATTAGACTATTCATGAAAATATGGTGGTTTGGCAATGGGAGGGAAAACCTTCTTTTAGTACAATTGTGTATCCCTTCTTTAGAAAGCCTCAATTTGTTAAAGTCAATCTTAATGCAAGTAACAATTTTTGTTTTGGCAATAATCTTGGTAGAAGAAATAGGTGTCTAAAAATTTACATTTGATTAATTTTTCATCAAAAATTTTTGTATGACTAAGAAAAGAAATTTGGAGGAGTCCTCTCTTTCTAAAGAGCTTCATGAATGAAATCTTTGAAAAGAGAATTTTTTAAGAAAAAATCAAGAAATAAATAGGATCCAATAAGAAAACCTAAATACCTCATTTTACTATAATTAAACCTAAATACCTCATTTTACTATAATTAAAGTAAACAAAGGAAGATTAGTAATTAAGTGTCTTTTCTATCACCCTCTCTCCAAAAAAACAATTATTTCATGTCAAGATATTAACATGGAAGCTATGTATCTTTTCTATTTTTCTTTCTGAAAAGTGGTCTTCTAGCTATGGAGGAACAAGCTATTTTAGATTGCATTACCTTGACTTTTAAGGAAACTTTTAAGGAAATAAAAGGTTAATTCATGGGGCCTATCACTCTTTAAGAAATCAAAACAATTATTTCTTAGATGAAGATAGATAAATCTTCCACTCTAAATGGGTTTTTTAATAATTTCGGGGCATACTAAAGAATGATCTTCTAGTTATTGTGCATGAATCTTATACTAATATATAGTTTTTTTAAATAATCATTTCTACTTTAGTGGCGCTAATTCTTCAGAAAGTCGGGGCTAACTCTTTTGACCTTTTCCACCTTATTGATCTTTGCAATGTATCTTGTAAGTTTATCATAAAAGTTATTGCTAATCATCTAAAAAAAATCTTTGATTTTATAATATTTCCTATGAAGGGGCACACGTAAAGAGGAATTAGATTCTTGATTTTATAATATTTCCTATGAAGGGGCACACGTAAAGAGGAATTAGATTCTTGATGGTATTTTTATAGTTTGAGAAGTCATTCATTATATGGGTTTCTCTAAGGATAGAGTTATATTTAAACCAAAAAAGATATGTACAAACTTATGATAGGGTTAGATAGTAATCTTTTAGGAGCATGCTATTTCTCTTTAATTTTTGTTTAGGGTGGATTTATGGGTGATGATCTATGTTTTATTTTTTTCTTTTTGTATTTGTATTAAGGGTGTCCTATCTATTTATTTTCTATCTTCAAGAGGGTTTCAACAATGTGGTCTCATTCATCCTTTTCATTCTTATAGTTGAAGGGTTGAGAAGGTTCTTTAATGATCAAACAATAAATGGAAGCATTAAAGGTTCAAAGGTGATTAGGGATCATGATCTTTAAGTCTATTTTTGATTTGTGAGTAGTACTACCTTGCTAGTTGTTAAAATTTAATAGATTGTTTCAAAAATACATTAGATATGTATTTGTTAGCTTTTATTCAATAAATTAGTGATCACAATTTCAATATTTTTTCTCTACTAGTCCTTTGGCCATTGAATAGAGAATTTTTCATATTTTTTGTTTCATAATACATATTTTCCCTTATATTATCTTAGTATTCCATTGTTGGTTGATATTCCCAAAATTTAATATATGTACTTGATATTTGATTAACCTTGATGTGATTTTCTTGTACATGTAGCTTGTTGGCTAATTACATTCTGATGAAGTTATACTTGCTACTAGGGTTTATAGAAGCAATAAAATTTTCCCTTCCAATGCATACATAAATCAAAGGATTGAGTCTTTCTTCCTTATCGATAACTTGTATGTACCTATATTCTATTGTACTCCTTATCAATATTCTACTAATTCTTCTCCTTGTCCATATTTTTCTTCATACTCTTCCTTCTCTTCATTTTCACAATACTCTTTATTTTCAAGCTCATTTATCTAAAAACACATGCTTGAGTTTATCCAAAGAAGAAATATGCTTAAAAAATGATGTAAATCATTAGTTAGATACCAAAGAAGCATACTTTTGATCAAATACCTTTTTCATGAGCTATTTTATACCTATACCATAATTATAATGCATCGTCAATTCTATAAAAATTAGAAACCTCCATTGAAACTAAGGTTTATGAATAAATTATTTCACTTAAAGACCAAAATAGCTATTTTATACCTATACCACTTAAAGACCAAAGAAGCATACTTTTGATCAAATACCTTTTTCTTGAGCTATTTTATACCTATACCATAATTATAATGCATCATGGATTCCATAAAAATTACGAACCTCCATTGATACTAAGGTTTATGAATAAATTATTTCAATACATTATCATTCTACCAAATCCACGTGACCTAATATTGAACTGACTAATTCATGATAAATTCGGATTCAATTAAAAAATAAAATTAATAGACCATTAATGAATCTTGACAAGCTTTCTAGAAATGTGAAAACTCAACAATTTTTAATTTATGGCCTAAAATTTTTTTTTATGAAAAATATATTATTGCAATAATTCACTTAGTGTTGATAAAAACTTGATTTCTAGATAGTAGCTTTCTTATCTAATTCTCTAATTGCAAATATTATTTTTCGATTTGATTGTGCTCAAGTTTTTGCTTCAACATTTTGAATCACTCTCTATGGTCCATCATTAGGGTAATAGAGAGTTACAAGAGAAGAAATAAAAAGGTATTGAAATTTTTATACCTATATATTCAATATAGATGAATCCTAAAGAATTATGGTTTTTTCCACTTTTTCCCAAATCAAAAGAATATAAAGAATAATAGAGATCTCACGCAACACAAGATTTATTCATGATCCAAAATCCCCTAATATCGAATATATGTATAAATAGAATAAACCTTTATGGTAGGATAACATCATGTACCATACTTCTTATGGAAGAATTCACTTTGTGCTATATATCCAAGAAATCACAAATAAAATATCATGCTCTAGCCCTTTCAATTATAATTATCTCCTTTGTATAGACCTCCTCCTAATAATACAATTGTAGGGTAATCCTAATGAGGGCCTACTCATCACCTGATATAATTAATTGCTTTTGTTGTCCACATGACCCATTTTAGCTTGCTAAAGGAATGTGTGCCACATGCCAGTATCTCCATCCACCTAAATACCTTATAATATCCCTAGGTACATAACACTTATATTATATAAGGTTTGACCCTAATAATAAGATGGAGGCTCATGATATCCTTGTGGCACTTAAGAAATCTTGTTAGCTAGGTTTGGAAATGGTTATGTGTAAGGTGGATTTAGACTATTCATGTCTTTTCTTGGATATTGACTTCTCTAGAAAATGAAATTTTGTAGTGGATTGTTTAACCGAATGCCTCCTTATTGTAAATTGTAACTACAATATCATCAAATGTGGGCCTTTGTTTATTAGTAAATCTTCATAATTTTTAGCTTCTTAATTATCATTTGGCTTGATCCTTCTTGCTTGTTCTTCTTTGAGATTGTTTCTTTTGTTGGGTTATTGATTTTCTCTTGAAAATGATGGAATTGAAGAATTTGAAAGGGGAGAATGCAGAAATAAAACATTTATAATAACCAAATAAATATTACAAAAACTGAGCTTCAGCTCATACCCTTACAGGATACAACTCTATAGAGCTGGACTCATCTGAGAGTGAGTTCTACAATACATACTCTATCAATATATAGATATCCAAGGATTTGCAACTAACAGTCAATTAGCTAACAATCAACAAACTAAGTAGCTGGAGAAGATAAGATCATATCTTGGTCTTTAATGTTGAGATATGATTGAGATCACATGTAGATAAGGAGAGGACAGGTCCACATGGGGAGTTAATGAAGTAGTTGGGATTAGATATTCCAACACTCCCCCTTAATCTCAACTACGAATTCCAATTAGTTGTTTTTTCTTTGCCATTGATGCTTCAACATCTGCAATCTTCAAATCATATGGATTGAACCTAGGAAATCTCAATTTTTTATTGAGATGCTCTAACCATGAGCTTTGGCCTTTTATCACCAGTCCATCATAGATTTAGGTGTGATACATTCACTTTCCTCAACACCTCCCTTCAAGCTACACTACTTGGTGTTCAGGGATCCTAACATCAATTTACTTTACTAGCCTCATACATTTCTTATGTCATCACATAATGCTACTGCATTCAACCATATTATTTCTTCATCAATTTTGAGCTTCATTTCTCCGTCCTCTTGGTCCTTAGATCTCCTTCAGCAGCTCCTCTTTCTCAGTGTTCCGGCAACTTCACATTCCTCCTTTAAACAACAGCAAATATCTATTGCTGTGTAACTACTTTGGCAGTTTCTTCATAAAACCCACAATCTGATTGGGGATTGGATCTCATTTGGCAACAGTGGCTATTGCAAGATCCTTGCAAACTCCAACACTGGTAATTCCTTTTTTTTGAACACTTACTCTTCTCTATGATTTCAAAAACAATTACTACTTCCATTGATAGCTTAGACATCATCAACTGCTATGGCAGTTTCTTTGATCTGAATTTTTGTTTTTGTCGTAGACAGCATCGGCACTCAATTTTCTTATGCCTTTATTCCTTAGCAGGAACTTCTTGCTTCTACAAAAGCTTTTTCTGTGTGGACGTATTGACTGCTGCTTTGTCTTTGTAGCGACAGATTGACTGCGAAGATCCTTGTTTGACTAGACCTTCTCTTCCTTTGGACAGCCTGCAGGCTTCTAAAAACTCCTACGCCTTCTTTGAAACAAACGATCTCCACTTTCCAATGGCGGCGACTCTTGATCAAACAGTAATCTGACTTCTTTTCAATCACTTGAAGGTGGCACAATCTCTCTGACTGCAGTCTTCAGCATCTTCATAAACTAGTGGGCATTTGGCAGCGGCGACCTTTCTTTCAAAAAACGATGATTCAAATCTACGATGCCTTCCAAAATCTGTGGCCTTGAAAACAATGGTTTGACTTGGCAGTGGCTAATAATCTTCGGAACTGATCGGCTTCACCTTCAAACTTCTGGCACTACAACCTCAGATCTTACCTCTCTGCCGTGACTACCTACACTCTATGAACAATCTACCCTCGGATCTGCATTTGCTTGTATTATCTTTAGGCGGCTGTAATATCTGCAAAAGAAAAAAGTGATCAGCCTTTTATCTTGGACAAACCTTCAGATCTGCGGCGAACTTCAACTCTTTTCTTTAGCTGCTTGTATATTATCCTTTCGTGATGATATTAATAACTGCAACTCCTTTTATTCCTCCTATCAGTGACCTTCACTGGAGGCGCCTTGACAACTTCTGTGATCAAACTTCAGATTCACAATCTCTCCTTATATCAGGGATCTGCAACAAATACAAACGACTTCTCAAAAAACCTATGATCTGCTTCTTTCATTTGGGTGAACTTCAATCTGTAGCCCCCTAGACTGGCGACTTCTATTGCATAAACGCCGATCTCTTTATTTCTTGAATGGCTGGTGCAGCGATCTCCTTTCAACTTGGATCTTCAACGATCTTGCAAAATATTCAAACACTTCATAAATTCCTTCAAAACCAGCTACAACTTGCATTGGGTGACATCTTCTTTCAGGGACCTCCTTTGGCTTACAATGTCTTGGCAGCTATAGGGCTTGCACATCACCGGCTTCTTTCTTTGCATAGCAACTTGCCATCCAATCTGCAATTCAAAAACTTCAAATTTCTGCGACTTTCTTTCAACAACAGCGATCCATTTTTGTCCTGGATCTTCCAGCGAGTCTTGAACAGTGATCTAAGACTTTTCTCCTCCATGATCTACAAACTGCACACCCACCATCTATTTAATTTCTGCTCACATCTTCAGAATCTTCCACCATACGCTCTGATACCAAATGAAGAATTTGAAAGTGGAGAATGCAGAAATAAAACATTTATATTAACCGAAAAAATATTACAAACACTGAGCTTCAGCTCATACCCTTACAGGTTACTGCTCTACAGAGCTGGACTCATTGAGAGTGAATTCTACAATACATACTCTATCAATATATAGACATCCAAGGATTTGCAACTAACAGTCAACAAACTGAGTAGCTGGAGAAGATAAGATCATATCTTGGTCTTTAATGTTGAGATATGATTGAGATCACATAGATAAGGAGAGGACAGGTCCACATGGGGAGTTAATGAAGTAGTTGGGATTAGATATTCCAACAGAAATCTAGAAAAACATTTTTTTTAATAAATTTATTAGACTTTATTGATAGCTATTGCTATTTGAAAATCATTTTGCTATTTATTTTTTACATTCAATTAATACATTTATTATTTTAATTCTAATGTGGAGTTGCTTCAGGTTGTGGAAGCTGAGAAAAGAGGAGATGCAGTAAATAGCATGCTGTATGAAGCGAGTGCAAGGGTGAACGACCCCATTAATGGCTGCACAGCTGAAGTTCATCAACTGCAGAAGGAAATTGCTGAGCTGGAATCCCAGTTAGTAACCACAAAGGCAGAGCTAAGCCATATGCGCTCTCAATATGATGAGCTTGTATTTCTCCTGGGCGCTGGCTCTCTTGATGCTCAACTACTTCTATATCCAACAGATGCCATGGCACCACCAGGAGAAGATATCATATATGAGGAAGTGGATCCCTTGCTGTCATGGGGGCCACTATGGGAATTATAGATTTATCAGACTTAATAGACTGAGGTGCCCTTAAAATGCATTACAAACTCCAATCTGCAAGTGCCCTTGTTCCTCACAGTTTGATGAATTATATTATCTATTTCAAGCAACAGTTATGTTTTGATGATTAAAATAAAATATGGATAAGAAGTGTATTTTACAGTGTGTGAAATTATGAAGTTTTATTAGAGTTCAATTGTTTATTTTTAAAATCAAGTTTATTAATTCATTAATGATTAAAACATATATTATAGTGTGTTTACTAATATATAGTTTCTGTTTTATTTTATTTTTTTGAAACAACTAGATATGTAAATATAAATATCTTTGAAAGAACATATCTAAATCAACGGTCATCTTTTGGTTAGGTGGTTCTGAATAACAGGCTCAATATATCGAAGCTGTTAAAGATTCAAACCTGACATGATCACATTTAAAAAGCTTAAATGTTGATGAACGATTTAATTAAAAATATGCAATCATCTTCACCTACTAAATTATAACTCTTCAATTATTAATTAACATTTTAACATCAGCGTTATTAAAAACCTAATAACAAACCATTAGAAGGCTGAAGTATAAAGCTGAACCAATTTTAATCCCATTCACATAAACTGTTGTCATAAGATTGTGCTGGCTGAGAAAAACTTTACAGATTCAACCTTCCAATCTACAGACAAGCGTTCTAACAACAGCTCTGCAAATGTAGTTATAAATATAATTGTCTGTGTGGATTTTATTTCAGTAAAGCCAAATTTAGAACTAATTAGTAGAATAAACTTTCCTTTGAACCATCAATCTATTTCTAACAAATACGGTAATTTATCATCTCTGCTGTTACATCATCCACAGAAAAAAAAAAAACAGAAAAAAGGAAAATAGTTGATTTTCTTTCGATCTTAACTAAAATTGCAATCATCCACAACATGCTTTCTTTTACAGGGTTGCCATGAAGCCAAGGTTATTCGGAAGCATCCTGAGAGATATTTGCCTAACAGTAGCTTCCCAAAATTACATCTTAGTCCATATTTGTTATTGCACACCTTTAATTGATTTATTTTTGTTACAGAAGAATTTAAGTATCAACCTTTCCTTATCTCATTACGTGTCAAAGTCTCGCTTTTGGAGTTTCAATTGGCTGTCTTGAGGGGTGTAAATAGTTGTGGGGTGTCGTCTTCCTTACGCCTAGATTCTCTCACAACGTAATATTGGGAAACTTGACATTATTCTATTGTTTGCCATTAGCTTTTTTTTGTTTTCTCCACCAACTTAACATACGAGAAGAGATGTGAAGATCCATCTTCCATTAGAGAGAAATTATGGTTTTCTGGTTAACCTTGTGATTATTTTAGAGTTTAATTTTTTATTAAGCAGTGTTGTATTGCTGCTTGAATCTTTATAATCAATCACTTTCAAACTCCTTTCATTGTATTAAACTGAGATTTTTTTATTTTTATTTTTTCCTTAAGTGTTGAGGTGTTGGTTAACAAGATTGTTTTCAAACTATACAAGTGATTTATACTATTTCATTAGTTTTTCTCTCTCAAGTGGATTGCATTCACATTATGGGTTAATAATATTGAAATTTTGCCTATCTTTGATAGAATTGAGTTTTCAAATAAGAAAGTTATAGCAAAAATTGGTTGAGAGATAAGTTGTTCTAAAGAAATGTTAATGAAGAAGTGGTTGAGCCTCATCTCAATGTTAAAGATATAATTTGTTGAATTAGATAATCTAGTAAAACTATAGAAAAAGCTAGAGAAAGAATATAAGGATTTTGATTAAATTGCTAACGTGTTTAACATAGAATGAAAATTGTTGAATCTAGAACTGGCTGATTTCTAAAATACAATTAATTACTCGAATAAAACCTTTTATTTCAATGCTGAGAAAAAGAGGTTAATAATAGAAGAGAATTTTTTTAGAGTGTATTGGCACACTAATTAGTAACAATTTTTTCTATGAGATTCCTTAAAGAAATTTGCGACTTCCAGAGAATGGAGTTTAGTTTATAAAGGTGATCTTTTTAAAGATCTCACAAAATATGGAAAAATCAAATCTTATGGAAAATAATCTGTCTCTAATTTATATTGTGTTGGTTTTGCAAGAGATTGCAATCATATATCTACAATCAAGTGAGGAAAGAATTTAAGAATGAAAGAATGGTCCTTCTACAATAAAATGCATTCTACAGTTATAAAATAAAATAAGTCACACTTTATTGAGAGATATGCTATTATGATTTTGAAGTGTTCAACCGTAAGCAGTTGATAAGAATAGTGCTTAATGTTGGGATGTGAAGTCCCGTGAAATCTTGTTATTGTCTTCATTCTAAAATTACCAATGTAAACAGAAACAGTTCCAACAAAATTCTTGCAATGTTTTGTTAAGCAAGGTTGTTATGCAAGGCTGGAAATATGTGGCCAGATGGTTGCAAAGTCCATTATATATTGGACTGCTTGTAATGAAAAATGTGAGAGCGTGCTGTGTGATCAATAAAAGATTTCCCCTGCTTTCCCGTCGTAGGCATATTGCCGAACCACGTAATTCCTGTTTTCTCTGTGTGTGGGGAATGTTTCTGCATTTTTAGATCTGTTCTTTTGTTAATCTAAAATTCTATGTTAGCTGCAATATTCTTAACAACTGGTATCAGAGCAAGGTATTCGCACAGGTGTATTTGGCTGAACGATGGACTCGAGGAGCATGGAGAATATCATTTGCAAAGCAATCGGAAGAAGCATATCTTTAGCCGATTGAAGCGGGCTTGTATAGCCACTGGCCGGCGTAGATCTCTCTGGCATCGTATTCGCTAGATCGGTGTTATCTTTCTTCTTGACAGTCCACGTTCACATTGGGAGACACGAGTTTAGAAGCAGTTTTATTTTCGGATTCTTTGCTCCAGGGAGGTCCTTGATGTGTTTGACTGGCAACTTCTGTTTCCCCAGATCACTGTGGCGTTTTTAAACCCGACTTGTGCTTAGAAGCAGGTCACATCTCTCAGCCATCAAATTCTTAGCCATGATCAGACTCTATCATGTTTGCAGAATCTAAGTCCGTGGATCTGGAGTATATATTCAATCTTGTGGAGCTCTTTGTTGAGAGTCACACAGTGAAAAGGAGATGCTGAGGTGCAGAGAGAAGTATGGGAGAGTGAGAAAAGAAACCTCGGTATCCCATTTGCCTAGCCGGTGGCGTCCTCTGGAGAGTCGATGTGTTTCATATTTTATTGCAGGCCTGTGGGGTTATATTGAGCCAGATTTGGCAAGATTTGGCCGGAGACTCCTCTCTCGCGCTTTCAGAATTGTTGAATGATTTTGATTTGATGCAAGCAGAAGAAATCTCCGCCGACAGTCAAGGCAGCAGACAGCCTGAATCTTCCAGCTTTGCACGAAACAATCCGCCATTGGAAAGGCGTCGAATGCTTCAATTTTTTTCTGAGGCTGTAAGGTTCAATGATAAACAAAACGGCGGATTTGAGGACCACAACGGAGATCTTCAAATGCCGGATCTAGCAGGCTTAGATTCGTTCTTGCTTTTGTAGAAACGGGAGGAGGTCAGCGAGGGGGAGAGACATGAGATTTGCGCACTGCAACCTTGATTTCTGTCTGTCTTTGTTGATATGAAGGTTAAGCGGTCAGAAATGGCAGGGTTTGAAATGGGGAGACGACATTAGGGTTTTTATTATTCGCATTGCTGTTGTGTTGTGCTGGGTTTTCATTTGTAATGGCCGATGATGGCAATATGGCGTCGATGCCCCCGCTTTCGCCAACTTACTTTGGGTTAGCGCTAGGGTTGGGAGCTGCGGCTGACTCCTCCTGTGACGGAATATTGATCGGCGAGGATACCTTTCAAAGGCGCCTGTGCCGGCGGCATCCGGGGTTGGAGTTGGATATTTTGTCTGACCATCCGCAGGATTATGGTGGCGACCACGGTGGAGGGAGAAGTGGAGGCGGTATGAATGTGGAGGATGAAGAGGAAGAGGCGTTGCACGGGTTGTTTAGGCACCTGGAAATTCAAAGTTACAGATCGATGGGGAGGCGCCATGTAAGGCTTATGAGGCCGACTGTTCTAGACGCAAGCCCGATTTCTATGAGAAGCGAGCTTATGTCTCCTTTTATTGTTTTGAGGGCTGTGGATCATTGGAACTCTAGTGACAATGATGGGTAACTCCTGAAGGGAAATCCTAGCAGCCCGCCGGTCGGTGAAGTTGCCAAGCAAGGTAATGAAAGCAGTAATAGTGCTTCGAATTTCGAATGTAATTGGATAAGCTTTCTGTTCAGAAGACTGTTGTACCGCTTGTTACTGTGGATTCTCCCGGCCCGGATGTGCATAATGTGGCGGCGAGCTTTCATTTGGAGAAGGCTGAGGTGGTTAAGCTTTCTCCGGGGTCGTGCCTCGGCGGTTCGAAACCGTGACTTGAGATTGCGATTTATGCGGGCCGCCAGGGGTCCACCTGTGGAATTGGTCTGGGGAAGATGCTGGGGAAATTCTCGGTGGCCTTGGAGCTCGGTGGGTGTCTTGAGAAGATGTTTTCTTCTTAGAGGATGGAAGAAGAAATAGTTGCAGAACTGAAGAATTGTGTGCCAGGAATTTGTGAAAGGAAGCGATAGAATTGATACAGAAGCTGAAAGTTACAGAAGAAACAAGCCAAAGGAAAAAGAGTGCAGGGATGATTATAGTGTCCAGCATGCTTATCATGATACCATAGATAGATCGGTATCAGGTTTCAGTGGGAGCTCTTGGTGGAAAGAGTTCTGATGTTGTCAAGTATCTTCATGTGATTGGAGATGGTGATTCTTGTTTACAGGGTATTTGTTATTGTGCTAGGGTGGACTCTTGATAATAGATTAGAGTGTTTGGCATGATAGAGGTTCTTTTGATATAGGGTATGCTCTTTGGAGGATGGGGTCTTCCTTTGTAGAGATGTTAGATCACGGTGTCATGTTGTGTTCCTAGGTTAGGTTATGCAAACGTGCAGTGGGAGTTTTGACAGTGGTCTTCGTATTGAGTACTTTGGTTATTTGCTTGGCGAGCTTCATGATGGTGCAGTGTTGTTTTTTTGGAGCTTAGCATGGATTGATCATGGAGGTACTTTTGGATACTTGGAGACTATGGATGCGGCTGGAGTTCTCTTGGGGTTAGAGAACATTTGTTGAGATGCTCGTTGTAGCAGAGATGGCAACATCGGTAGTGGTGGCCTATAATCGAGTCACCCTTGTTAGAGAAGTTTCAGGTGCCACTTGTGATGGTGTCTTGTTGACTGGAATGTTAACGAAGCAACGCGAGTAATGCGCTCATTCCAGGTATGCATTCTTCCAAACATTATTCATGCAATGGGAGTATTGAGCAATCCAACGGATGCATTGAAGAAGAAAGTAGAATGGGAGAAGTTCGCGCATGTGTGCAGCTGGCATGTTAACGAAGTGACGCGGTGAATGCTCTCATTCTAGTTGTGATGGAAGTCTTGGTGTTTGGCTTTCAAGATGAAGTTGGATTTTTCTCGGTATTGTCAAGATGTGACAATGGGAGAGAAGTAGGGGAATGTCTGATTTGTTCACAGCTTAGGTTGGACTTCAAGTGGAAGATTGTTGGGATGTGAAGTCCTGTGAAATCTTGTTATTGTCTTCATTCTAAAATTACCAATGTAAACAGAAACAGTTCCAACAAAATTCTGGCAATGCTTTGTTAAGCAAGGTTGTTATGCAAGGCTGGAAATATGTGGCCAAATGGTTGCAAAGTCCATTATATATTAGACTGCTTGTAATGAAAAATGTGATAGCGTGCTGTGTGATCAATAAAGGATTTCCCCTACTTTCCCGTGGACGTAGGCATATTGCCAAACCACGTAATTCCTGTTTTCTCTCTGTGTGTGGAATGTTTCTGCATTTTTAGATCTGTTCTTTTGTTAATCTAAAATTCTATGTTAGCTGCAATATTCTTAACACTTAATCTCTTGAGAGTAGACTATTAGAGAAAAAAAGTTATAAAAAAAAAATTAATGACATTTCAAATAAATTTATTTAATTTGTTTTGACTTGTAGAGTATAAACATTCAAATTATTTCCTGTTTAATGCAATGAAAATGATTTTCTGTCACATTTATTCTCAAAATGCACCACATGCTAATCTAGAAAGATTTAGAATTAATACCTGATGAAGATATTAACTAAACTTTTCATAAAAACAATAGATGTGTGTATAAAGACTTTTCGAATTCCTTGAAGTATTCAATAAGAAACGAAGACTAGTAAATTTCCACATGGTGGATGAACATTGGCCGCATCCTCCCACCATTTTTGTACGTCCTTTTATTCTATAATAATTAACAAACTGATTGAATAATTAAAAGAATGGTTGGTTATATGTACATATGAGTGAAAGGAGATCTATAAAAGAGGCCAAGTCCGTTATTTATCATTTTATCATGTTCATAGCACTATCATCTATGACTACCTCTCCAACAAAGACAACGATTCCTCCTCGAGAACCTATTATTCTATGCTCTCAATGGCTCTTCACCATAGGTATACTTCGCTTTTATAATTCACCATTTCTATTACAATTCATTATTTCATTTGAACTAAGGAGGTGTACATGTGAATTGTGATACCTAATATACTATAATATATCACTAAAAATTAAAAAATGGCTTATAAAAAAATATATTCTAGTCAGGTTGGCCATTGGAACTTTGAGGCAATTTTATTTATAGATGAATTTGTTAGTGTTAACAAATTCATCACTATCAATTTTGAATAAAATGATTCTGAAATATTCATTTGTAATGATAATTGAATCAATAGTTGAAATAACAATTGCACATTTTAATAACTTTCCTTTCAATTTTAGAGGTACAACTCTCTCTTGTGATAAAATATTAATTTTTTAGGGTTTTCTTTCAACTAGAAAGAAGAAAAGGCATAGAAAATTTTTTAAAAATAAATAAAGATCCCCTAAATAGCTTTTATTTATAACTCTTCATGCAAGTGAGAACATAATTAAACTTTTTTTTTTTCAAATCACAAAACTATAACATGCAACAATCAATAAATGTTTAGATGATGTTAAGCTTACAAACCAATACAATCATCCTCTAGATAAACCATATTTTATTAAACTTAGAAATGATTCAATATAAATTAATATAGAAAACGTAAACACTTAAAATAGTTATTAGACCACGGTAAAGAAATGATAATACATAAGTTACTTATTATTAGCACATAGACTAGAATAGATCTCTTCATTTCAAATGTTTATATTTGTAAAAGAACACAAACACACAATTTTATATCAAAAATATATTCAGTCATTTAACCACTCTATACAAAAATTAGACTCAAGATTAAAAAAAATATCCCATTCATTATAATTAGTTGTATATGTAAGACCTGAAAATGTGGTTTCTTTGAATATGAAGCAATGAATCTAATCTAAGTAACCACTAAAATCAGAGAATTCAAATGCTAATCTCCAATCTAATCTATTCAATAAAGAATGAAAGAATATGGAAATGTAAACAGATGATACCAATTCACCTTCCCTTCCAAACTATTTTTGATTCACCTTCATTGTCTCTCTCCATTTGTCTCCTTCAATATGGCTCTCAAATTTTAAATGTGTTTATTGGCTTCAAGCTCGAGAATGCTATTGAATGATAAAGAATGAAAGATATGGAGAATTCTTGGTTAGCCAAAAACATGAGAAGAAGGCTTCTTTTATAGAAATGCTTATTCCAAATGAATGATCTGGATGCAAAGATCATAGATCAAGATGAATCATCAATGTCTGTTGAGAGGAACTAGATTGAGTAGTTAACTTACTTGATTAATTCAATCAAGGGAATTGATTGGATAATCAATGGGATTAGATTAAATAATCAATGGCATTGGATTGAATAATAAGTGGAATTGGACTAATTGGTTGAAAGAGATATATTAATTAGTGGGATTGGAATAATTGGTGGAAAAAAGATATATTCATTAGTGGGATTGGAATAATTGTCAAATATGATTGATCAGTTAGTAAATCAAATTGAATAATCAATGGATTTGATTTGATCAATCAAAATGTGTGAGGATAATTAATTAATTAATTAAATTAATTAATTTTGAGAGGAATGTGTAAGTGTAATTGAATTAATAAATAAAAAAATATTTATTAATTGGTCATGATAAGTGAATATTAGAGAATTAAATAATTAATTTAATTATTTAATTTAGAAGTGGGAAAATGATTTAACTAACTAGTTTGTAACAATTATTTAATACGAGAAGTCTATTTGATGTTAATTAAATAATTAATGATAACTATTTAATTAATAGTGAAACGACGAAAAATAGGCATGTTCACCAAAATGGATTGATGAACCAATAAAGGACCTATTTTCCTCTATTTCATTAGGAAATGAGATTCCCAAAATGAATTGATTAACAACCCTTAGGTGAATCAATCCAATATAAGAATCTTTAGATTTCCTTATGATTGAAGGATAGGGGTCAATGTCAAACAACACTTTGGGGAGAAAAACTCAAAATAGGAAGTCAACACCAAAATGCAATATAACATAGGAAACTTGAAGATTAAGCTCAATATTTTGCAAAACTAGAAAATAGAATGCAAATATGAGAAGGGAAAACACGTGTAGTAGTCACCAAAATTTATTTTCAAAAGTTGATCTAAGACTCATTTGCCCATGGGAGAATGGCTCAAAGTACAAGGGTTGCAACAATATTTCAGGAACCTTTGATGAAGTTCTAAAGCTTCTTATTTGTCCAAGTTTTAGTGTTAAAAAGTTAGAAATCTGATCAGTAGGTGAGATTCTATGATTTGACAACAACTTTGATAACTTTTGCAACTTTGACAACTTTTTAAATATTAGTCTTCAAAAGGTCTTCAAGTCTTCTTCAACCCAAATCTACAATCGTGCATACAAGAGAGAAAAATGTATATTTTTTGGGTGAATTTGGTTTTCCTTGGTCAAACCTCATTTTGGTAATCAAACCTTGAATTGAAATAATGAATGAAAGATGGAATGAAGAATAAAATAGACTATGTTACCACTCAACAAACCCTTGAATGAAACTTTGATAATGGAGATCTTAGGAGGTCTACAACTTGCATTAAATGGTTGAATTTAATGTGGATATTGACACTTGAATATTGCTTGAAATGGTACTTTGAATGCTTGAATTGATCATGAAACCTACATCACAATGTTAGCTCCAAAAACATGCATGATGTGCAAGAAGACTTTGACATGATGAATAGATCTTGAATGTTGTAATAAATATTTAATATATCTACTCTTGAATTCCTTTGATTGCTCTTGAAATTATCATGAAATTCTCATAAAATTGTAGGTGAAACTTAGTTTTAAATGACGTTGTATTTATAGGTATGTGTCCTTAATTTCTCAAAATTCAAATATCACACGCTGATATTGAATTTTGGATTTTAAAACATTAAAATATCACCAAAAACATAATTTAAATTTAGTTCCAATGGTCTAGGGAGGACCCATTCACCCATGGGAAAATGGATTCAAGGTCCCTATACTTAGAACACACATTGCTCAATGTAAACTGTTATGTTTAGGCATTAATTATTATCCCGAGTTTCCCCTTCATAAAATATAATTAATTAGGCTTGTAAATGAATAAAAGGAATAATTAAGGCATAATTAAGCTTAATTAATTAAGAGGGCCCAAATAAGTGTCTAAATTTAAAGATGAACATTTAAAAATACTAAATTAAGGCATTATTAAGTCCAATTAAATAAGGAGGGCCCAAACATGTGAGAAAATATAAAGGGTTACATTTTTCTACACTAAATTTAGCCCCCACTTTAGTGAGAGGATGACCTTGCATTAAACATAGAATAAAGTATTCAATCAAGAGAGATCTAGTTGTAAAATCGACTGAAGGATAAGATGAAAAAGATCAAGGAAGGATGATCAATCCCCCAAGATCTAAGATCTCATGACAAAACAAACAAAGGAACAAGGAGACCCATGCCTATGTTAAACATATATATGTATACAACAATGACAAGATACTCAATTGTACAATGCCAAAGAATCAAAGAAAGAGAAAAATGAAAATAAAAGGGGAAAGCATTAAGCCTCGACCATCCAATGCGATGTGGAACATTCCTAAAATTTTTATCCCAAAATGTTTACAAGTGGAACTTATTTTCCACTATGCAAATAACAATGGATGCTCACTCAGGCTAGTGAAATCCATTGTCCACTAGGTGAGCCCCCAAGGGTGGAAATTGAGATAATATTATTAGGCTCCCATACCATATTACTAAAGTTATACCTTTGATAACTTTAATAATGCACCACACAATACGAACTTCAAGCTTCATAAGACTTAGCAAGCTGCCTTATGCTAAACACTTATGAAAAAATAAGACACCATAGGCAAGTAAAGTGTGTTATGCTTAGTGGGCATGAAAAAGGGTTGTAACTTTGAGCTTCACAAGGTTAGAAAGTTGTGTTATGCTAAACACTTATGATAAAAATGCAAATAAGACACTTAAACATGTTCAAAGGGGTTTTTCTTGGTTCATGTAAGGTCTCCTCTTAGGGAACATCATGCCTAATGTCTCCAAGAGTGGATAAGTCTAGAATAAAAGATTCGACGCTTAGGGAATGCAACACATAGTATCACCACTAAGAGGAAAGTTATATGCCAAGAAAGGTTACACTCTTGGAGGACTTACAACCTAATCAAACCACCAAGAAGAAGACACATCACGTAAAGTAAGAAGATCACACAATGAAACATAACATATAGTCAAAGATCTCCAAAATGATAATGCCAATGTATGCCCCCACTTTAAAGAAATTCCTAACACCAGGTTGTGAGCAATTACTTTAAAGTAGAAAATGAAAAATTCTAACAAAAAAGAATACAAGAGAGCTTATTTGGAAAGCCCTATGTGAAACATACGTTTCCAAATGAAGCTATGTCTTGAAAAGGGGTTGGCCTCAAAATGAAATGCCAAATACACAAGGGATCCAAAAATTTAAGGTTAGTGTATATCTTTGCTACAATGATATTATAGAGCTAAAAAATTTCATCATTCCCTAAGTAACTCATGGAACTTGAAGAATGACACATAGAGAGCAAAAGCAAAGAATTTTTTTGGGTCAACATGGAAGAGACATAAATGTCTCTATGCCTTGCATCATCCCCAAAAGGAAAAATCAAGATAAAAGAAAAGATAAAAGTTTTATGACATATAGAAGAATATAGATACAAATAAAGGAATAAACATGAAGACATGCAAAATAGAAAAATATACGGCATCACATTACACACATGAAATCACACAAAGGACATGAAAAAGGAAACAAAGAAAAGACTAGTAAGGCACATGCCAGTCAACCTATTAGAAGGTTGTTCACATCCCAATCTTGTTCATCATATGTGGAAGGTAGGAAACTAGCCAAAGGGACAACATCAAGTGCCAAACTAGGACAAGGCTATCTAACTCCTTACCCTCACTAAGTGCAAGACAAGTATGAGCCAAGATAAGTGATGAGAATGAGCTCCTTGCAATATAGAAAATGATTTCTAATGAATGTAAAACATGTAATAGTGAGTATACTATGATTCTACAACTATCATATGGCAAGGATTCAAGTTCATTTAATTTCTATTCAATTATTATAGAAATGTTACAAGGAGCAAAATCACTCAATATCAACTTTAATGCATGATACTCATCAATGAGATTCCCAAGAGTTCTATGATACGCACAATAATTCATGTTCTTACGCTTATTGCTTCTATAAGGAGGTGGCAATTTAATCCATCCTAGATGAAGAAGTTATTCTATTTGTTGTTTAATTTTTTTTTTTAGTATGTAGGAATGGTAATTATGTTACTTTATAAATGTATTGTAGGAAAATGCATACCCTTGAATTTTCACACTTGTTTGGGCCCACCTTGCTTTGTTTATCCTTATTTATGTCTTAATTAGTCCTATTTTTCATTCACAAGCCTATCAAACTACATCGTTTTATGGCTAATCTTGACAAACATCAATGGATAAATGATAATTTAATGATTCTTGGTGTGTGTCCCTAATTTTTGGGTCAGGACTAAGATGCCACTTAAGACATTTTTGTCCCCCAAAGGTCTTACGAAATTGATTTCAAATGTTCCTTAACATGGATCCTTTTTGGAGTTTGTTCCCCGAGTTTCATGCCTTGGGACTAAGATGCCACCTAGGGCGTCTTAGTCCTCCTTAGGTTATTTTTTGGATTTAATTTGAAATCCTGATGGGATTTAGCCTCCTTTAATTAATGAATTCATATTTCAGTTTGTTGTGGTGTAATTTTGGGATATTAAGCATGGATAAGTATAAATATAAGGTTCTTTCAACCATTTTATCCTAACAAGCATTCAAGTATTCATTCTTAAGGAAAGTTTACGAAATCAAGAGCATTCAAGAGTAGTTCATCAAGCATTTGGAGCCATCATAAGGATTCAAGGATCATGTCAAATATATTCTTGCATCATGTGTGTTTTTGAGCTAACATTTATGATGTAGGGTTTTGATTCAAGCTAGTAATTCAAGTCAATATCTATCAAGCATTCCTTATTTTCAAGATCTGCATTTAAGCTAGCCACTTCACATAATTTTGCAGATTTCATAGCAAGGGTTTGGTGGGTTACAACATAGCATTTTGTTCATTCATCATTTCCCTCCATTATTCTATTTCATTCCAATGTTTAGTTACCAACAAGGGGTTTAACCAAGGAAAACCCATATTTACTAGCAACAAACAAGTTTTTCATCTCTTGCATGTTTTTGTTTGTAGATTTAGGTTGAAGACTTGAAGATCATTTGGAGTGCAAAGTTGTTATCCTCAGGAAAACTCCCCTACAGGCTAGATTTGGAAGTTTCAAGACCTGAGGTTTGAGAGGAAGGAAATGCAGACCTTGAGCCTCAAGATCACATTCAAAGATTTGAGAAATTAAAGATGGGAATAAGTCATCAACAAGGGTGTCTTAGTCCTCCATGTGGTATTTTACAAAGATTCTTTCAGATTCTATTCCGACATCTAAAGATTCTACATTTGTCCCAAAAAATAGCAGCGGGACTAAGACAATAGTAAGGGCATCTTAGTCATCCCTGGCATATTTTGACAAAAAAATTTCATTTCCATAATCCTCATCACATTTCTAGATTTCCTAGGTACACACATCCTAACTTGTTGTTGCTTAATTTCATCATTTACATTAATTATTTGGCTTGCATTACTAGGTTTTTTGAGTTAAATGCTAAATTGTCTTTCTAAGCTTTTGCTTGGTGGTGAACCCCTCAAAGCTTAAAGAACCCCATCCTAGGTCTTCCTTGTTGCGAATTGATTCACCTTTGTGTTTATATTCAATCCAACTAGGGTTCCTAGGACATTATTGAATGGACGAAGGAGAATAATGGCTTTTCCCCCACCCTATTTTCTTTTTGGTTCATTTTGGTGAACCTGACATTTTTGAGCATTCATTTATGATTTGGAGTCCATTAAAGTTCTAGATCTAGGATGCATTCATTCTTGCATTACATCTTGCATTAGTGAAAGCGCATCTAGGGTTTCTCATATTTCCATTAGTGAAAGTGCGTATAGGTTGCATTTTTTCTTTCTTGCATCATCTTATATCATTGAATAACTAAAAAGTGAATTGTCAATCATCCTAATTGCATTTAGGAGCATTGTTATTGCATTCAAAATTGAAAAAAAATTCATTCAAATTTCCATCTAATTGCTTGTCATTAGTTACTTTTTTATTGCATTCATTTGCATACTTTTCTATTTCTAAATATCAGGTCCCTGAGTAGGCAACCTCGAGATCCTGTAAACAATCCAGATTTTTCTATTTTCTAAAAAAAACCTCTACTAGGACTAAAATGCCCTTACTAGTGTCTTAGTCCCTTTATGGGTTTTTGGATCAAAACCCTCTATGTGTTGTTTGTTGTTTTTTCCAATTCTTAGAACCTAAAAATTATTTCAGTAGGACCAATATTCCCTTGCTATTGTCTTAGTCCATGTTGAGTTTGAAGCTATAGTTTTTTAAGGTTTAAATATACTTTTCTATGCTTTTGTTTGCTAATTTTAATTTTCTATTATAGCTTGTAGAATTAATATTATTCCAATTTCTATTATAAATCAAGTGTATTTTGAAATCATTTCAATTACAAGAATCATTAGATCTGAAAGTGCTCATATTTTTTAAACTTTGCATAATATGAATAAAGTAATTTTCACTTTTCCATATACAATGTTTACATTCATAAAAAATTTCATAAGTTTGATAAAAGTTCTTTTTATTTTTGGATATACATCATTTTCATTCTTAAAGTTTTGCATACATTGGATAAAAGTGTTTTGCATCTTTGGATATACATTGTTTACATTATTAAAGCATTGCATGAGATGGTTAAAATTGGTTTTCATTTTTGGTCAAACAATGTTAGTACCTTACCTTTCTAGGTACGCTAAGAAAAAATCCATATCCCCTTCCTATGATAGTGTTTTAGTGAAAGAAAATACAACCTTGGATAATATTAATGATCATATTATTTCTTCTCCTAATATCTTTCCTATTGGTGAAGAAGATATTTTGGTGTTAGAAGAACCAATAAATGAGAGTTTTGAGAATCCTAGTTGTTTCTCTCCTTCTACCTCGCTTATTAGGTGAGACATTGATGAACAAGATGAAAAACCATAGGTAATCATGAAAACCACATATCACAACACGAGACCATTGAAACCTACCCACATTCATCTCCCAACATCATCTCCTCTTGTGATAATGATGAGGATATGTTGGTGTTAGATAATAACACCTTTAAGATCTATGACAACCCTCTTTATATTCCTTCCCTTACTTTGGAGAACATTATAGGACAAAGGAGTGAAAATTTAGACAATCTTGACAATCACATTTGTTCTTCTCCTAGTATCTCTCCTAGTTATGAAGAGGATACTCTAATGTTAGAAAATCCAATAGATGAAGGTTGTGAGAATCTTATGTGTCTCTCTTCCCCTAGGGAAAACATTATGGAACAAGACAAAAACATCATTGATGAACAAGACAATTCAACCATTAATACATGCAATGAAGTCATCTTAAAGAAGAAACAATCCTTGAATGTCAAGAATATTTGATTCATGTAGTTCTCCTAAAAACACTCCTACTAGGGAAGATATAACTGTTGATGGTGTTTTCCGCACAACAACTTAGAGAGAATGTGAAATCCTATCTCTTTTGAAAGGTAAATCTCTATCAGCCAACCTCAAGAGATAACCCCAAGGTCTCTAGTGTCAAGTCTTGACAATGCAAAACCAACTCAGTGATAAATGTGAAAATTTTGGTAATCACAAGGGACCTTTCAAAACAACTACTGGAAGTCTCAAACACATCATATTTTACAATATTTCAATTCTTTTTACCTAAAACTTACCCAAATTTTTGAAAGAAATTGTAAAAGGTAAAAGGGGTTCCAGAGAGATTTTCATAAAAGTAAACTAATCCTAAGACCAATAGTGTAGATGACTCAACACTTGAAGTGGACCAATCCTTTAAAACTAGATTCTACTAAACCCAGATTAAACCTGTAGTATCACAAAAGTAGTGCAATCTTCTAAGGAATGAAAATATTTTCAAATCATAAGCATTCAAATGGTTATAGGACATAATAACCTGACCAAAATAACCCTAGACAGAATAACCCGGTCACAATAACCCAAGGAAAAAATAACCCAGGGTTATAATAACCCAAGCCAAAATAACCCCTGGTCAAAATAACCCATGGAAAAAATTTCCCTGTTAGAATATAGAGAAAGGAAAAAAAAATCATGGGTTATTCTGTCCATGGCTTATTATGACCCTAGGTTATTATGTCCATGGTTTATTATGACCCTGGGTTATTTTTTCCTTAGGTTATTATGATGAGGTTATTATGTCCAGGGTTATTGTGGTTGGGTTATTATGTCTTGATACCCATTCACACAAATCAACCTTATCAAGTGATTGAAATGAATGAACACCCACAACCAAACTTAGCACATAAAACCAAGGCCCAGGCTAACTTTTCACAACAACTCACAATCAACAAGTTGCTAAAAGTATGGACCCAAAGATCACTCAGACACTTCAAATATTAAACCAAAAACACTATTGCATCATTTTTAACTCTAAAATCTAACATGCAAATGATAAATTTGTAGCAATTTAAAGGATATGGAATAAATAGAACCATGAAAAATGAGACAACACAAGAAAGATCACCAAAAGACAATGTCTTTATATTACATCACCTAGATTTGCAACAATTCAGTATTCTCAATGTTTCAACCCTTTGCCCTAAAAAATATGCTAACTCCTAGTTCTACTACAACTATTAGAATGATGTCTAAATCCTCTTGCAATGTCTAACCCTAAAAAATGAAGCAAGAGCCTCAATTTATAGCCCAAGAATCAAGGCGACCAAAATAACAACCCACATATCCCATTCATACATGCATTCAACTTTACTATATTTAGTTGTTCATGCTTGAATGGCTTCAAAAGTTTTGAATAAAGTCAAAATTACATTCCAAAACTATTAGAGGGGCCCCTAGGTGACTTTAAAATTTTCTGACACGGTCCATTCTTGGTTTGTAATTGAAATTCACCACTCCCTACATGACTAATAGGAATCCTAAGTGGAAACAACCTAGCCAACTTCTCCTTCCTTGTCAGCTTCCAATTTATTGGTCATTTCTTTAACCTTTTCAAGTATTTCCTTAACATCTATTGGATCTGGGACTGGAATAAATTTAATTCTTATCTTATGACTTTTAAACTCCTCCAAATATTGTGGTATCGCCTTATTCCACTCAATTTTTAATTCATGCTATTTATCCAACCTAGAAATATATATTGTTTCATCTTCCAGGTGCTCTTTTGCCATTGGAGCACTATCAGAGTGGGCGCAAACTTCACACTACCATGCCTGTAATGTACCGATATTTGTGTTTTTTTGGCCAAAAAATTTCCTTCCAGTCACTATCACTAGAAAACTGATGCAACCATCATATATTTCCTTTATCTTTCCCTGTACTTTTGCTATTTTCTTCAAAACCTTGGAAAGGAGTTCTTTTCTGTAATTCCAAACTTCTAACCATCCCTTCACCTTATCAATTGTATCACGAGAAGAGATATCCAACTGAGCCAACTCATCCCTTGGTATCTACATAATTTTCCTTAGCTCATCAACAATTGACTCATCAACCTTCTTATAGTCTGCGGTAAACTGTGAAATATGTAGAAGAAAATTAGAAGCGTTGGTGTGAACTTTGAGAATTTGTTTAACTGCTTCATCTCCTTGCTTACTGACATCATGAAGCCACTCTTGAGTATTATGAATAGATTTCTTTAGTCTTTCAATTTTAGAAACTACCTCTTTAGGAAAAAATCCCTCTAGAATTATATTTTCACCTCCAACAACCTGTAATGGATTCATCAAATGCAGGACATACCTATAGACGTAATTTAGCTATTTCTTGAGCCCTTCTTTCTCTATAGTTTCTTTGTACTCTATAATTAGATGGCTTGATTTCATCCTTGAATTTATTAGCTAGAGGTACAACCACATGAACAACTCTTTTGTTGAATTCATATTGTGCAATCTTCAAATTGGGCTGAGCCCATTGTTCCAACAATTTATCCCAACTCGGAGCTTCCTCTTGCACAATTATGGATTTCTTACTTTCCCTCTTCTCAAGTCATTATGGAACTACTGACTGCTCTACATTCACCTTCATAGAAGGTATCTCCTATTCATCTCTATTCTGTTGTGGGTTGTCAACTATTTCTTCAAATTTAGGTTGATTCTCTTTCTCATTGATGACTTCATTTTCTAGAGACTTGATTGCTTCTCTTCAATTACTCAGGATCCAACATTCCCAACCCATGTACCCAATTCAGACTGTCCCAACTCTCACAACTTATGTTTCTATTCTTCATTAGTAGGAATAGAGACTTCATCATCCTTTGATTCATGCTATTCAGGGTCATTAGATATCTTTCCTTTTTCTTGAACATCTTCTAATGTTTGTACATTTTGAGGAGGAGAATCAATACCTGTATTCACTTCTTCCTCTTGATTTTCTAGAGTAGGCATCTCATCATCTTTCACTTTCTCTCCTACTCCTTGTGCTTCATCTATCGGGGATGCTTTATTCTTGGGAGGACTTTTCCTTACACATTCTTGGGATTTTTCCCCAAGACTGTCTATTTCCACAACCTTAATCGAAGAAGGAGCATCAATTTCGGCATCGCCCCTTTTATCCTTTATTTCCTTCTGTATTTCTATAATCATTCTCCTTTTCCTAACTAGTTGAGATGTCTCACTTCCTACAACAATAGTGTTCACATGAGTAGTCTTCTCAGGCTTGGGAGATGGTTTCTCCCCTTGTTTTACCTGTGTCTGACTTCTATTTCTCCTCTTTATTGTCACTAGTTTGTTACCTTCTTGTCCTTCATCACCTTGAGACTCAAAGACATCATCTTTTTCCTCTTTTATTCCTTCTTCAGAGTGGGATTCCATGTCTCCCATCAAATCATATGTGAATTTGGTGCCATCCACCTCAAGTACTCCTTGACTAGCTCAGTTATCCATTCAAGATTTGTTGCTTCTTCTTCAAACCAGTTTATCTGGGGTAAAGGCTTGTTTCTGTAAGGTTCATAACATGTTTTTGCACTAGGTTCACCTCCTCATCTTGCACTTGGTTAGGAACTTCCACTATCCCATAAAACCTTATCATTTTGAGAGGCATCCGAGAGAACCTTCTTTTGATAACATCAAATTCATCCCTATAGTTTTCCCAGTAGTCCTCAATATGGTCTGCATGTCAGAATGTCCTATTAGCTAGCTTTACAGCTCTTCCATATGGATCAAAATGATTTCTATTTGTGTGAGAGTAAAGCTCAAACTATTCCATCTCCTTTTCAAAATGTTAGGTACTTTGGATGGAAGGACATGATTCCAAAGTCCCAATCCTCTTGATGGAAACTCTGTTCCTAACCAAGGTCTTCTTCAAATCCAGATGTAGACTTTCCTCAAAGGGTATCATTTGTCTTGTCAGCTATAGCATTAGAATTTTATTGGTTGGGTACCTCGGTAGCCTGAGTGGAATAATAGGAGATCCTTGCACTTGGATGTATGTAAACTTTGAAAATTGTATGAACCATTGTCCATATTGCTTAATTAAGCCCATGGCATATGCAGTTATTCTAACATGAAGGCCATCTGGAACAACCTTGGAATAAACATGAAGAAAGCATCATTTTCCGTTCTGTATTTGGATGTCTTGTACTACAACTAGGGAATATATCCCAAATTCTATCTTTTCCCACTGTTCCTTTGTAGCTCAAGCCCTTGTATCTTGTTTTACTTGCCAACATATATATTGAATACGATGTCATGGTGAATTTATCTGTTTCCTACACACTTCTCAATTGTGCATCCAAGTTATTGCTTATGATCCTCGCCCAATTGTAATGCTTATTAGCCACAATTTGTTTGATGGGGAAGAACATCCAAGACTAGAAGATGTGAGCTTGTTCAACTCCCATTACCCTGCCCAAGAGGGTTATTATGTCATGGTACTCCATCTTGAAATCATTTTGATGCAATTTCTTGGGAAACTTGGAATAATGAGGCTTTGGCTTTAGTATTCAAGAATTGTTCATGATCTACAAATCCCTATTAGGATCTTCATCATAAAACTTGGTTGCTTCACCAATGTTTATCTCCTCAATCAAATGGTGATTTGAAGCAATATTGAAAACTTCTACAATGGATTCTTTTGTGAGATTAGCCATAACTCTCCCCTATGGCCCTATTATGATCCTTTTTCTAGAGTCATAGGTTTTTGCAAATTCTAGAACCAACTTTCGGCATAGCTGTGTCAGAGGGAATCCTGCTTCCTATGCTAGACCAATGTGGGTGATTACTCGTGCTAGCTGAGTCAGTACATTTCCATACATTCTCTGATGGAAATCATCATAGTCCATGTGTCTAATATTTTTGTCTCCAATCTTGGCCCAAGCTGAAGAAATATTAGATTCAGGCCAAATGCCTTTGAAATCATACTTCATTCTCTCAACCCTCTCCTTGAATTCTTCTTGTACCAAAACAACCTTCATCTTCTTTTTGGGGCTTAATTCACCCTGCATCTACAAAATAAACCATAATTACCTAGATGCAAATACAATATAACATCATAAGATTTGTTAGTAAAAATTGAACAATATTTCTTGGTGAAAATCAAGGATACCACTATTAAATCCCAATGATAACACAAGAAGAATAACCTAATTCATCATCCAATTGAAATATATGTGAATGAACCAATGTACCAACCAATCTATAAATTCACAATTGAAGTGCAAATACACACATTTAAAATGTCATTTAATCAAGGTGATAACATCAATTCATTAGCAATGCATGGAAAATAACCCATTCAAAGGATGACATAACTTGCTTTCATGAGACATGCATTCAAGTTAACCAACCCCATGAAACTTATCATTCAAATCCATGTACAATCAATCATTAATCATTTTGGAGTCACAGAGGCAATCATAGTGGGGGTCAGCTAATCCGAGTAGGCTCAGATTTACCAGCCAGATTAAGGGTCAACTAATTCAAGCTAGCTTGGATAAGCCGAACTTCACTATATTGTGCACATTTTAACTTTTGATCTTCAAAAGATGAAATTTGTTAATGCATTAAAGAATTTGGACTAAGCTCGTGCATTGGGCATTCGACATTTGAAAGGATGGGTCAAAATTTTGCCTAAGTATTGAATTAGTTTGATGTGAGATAGTGAAATCATGAATTAGTGGAAAGTTCAACTAAACGAAGAGGGCTTGAATTATCCGAGAAAATTAGAGCTTGACTAATCCGAGCTACCTCGGATCAGCCAAAATCTTCTTCAATTGCAAATTTTTTCTAAGTGTTATCTTTGTTTTGGAAGATCACACAAAAGGGAAGGTTCATCCTTGGGGCCTTTGTTTGTTTATCACTTTGCACTAGTCATTTCAAAGATTCTTGATATTGTCTAGCCATTTGAATCTAACATACAAAGCTAGGGAATACACATTTGGGTTTATGAGTTTCCATTTTGAGACCGATCAAAGCTAGCAATACTAGGGCACACAAACATGAATGCCTCCAAGACTTCAACATCAAAAGAAAGCAAGAAATGCAAGGATAAACCCTAATATTTTGATGAATTTGAATCACTCAGATGCAAAAGAATTAGAACCCCCTCCTTAATTCATGAAAATGGACCCGAGGGCACGAAATGACCAAAAGAACATTGATTTAAACTAAAACCCTAAACTTCAATCAATGATTAATCACACAGGATCACCAACAAAATCCAGTCAAAAATATCCCAAGACATACCTTAAATGGCCACACGATATGAAGAATGTGATGTTGAGCCAACAAGGAGCCTTCAAAATCCCTAAAATGATCCCCGAGAGGGTATGTGCAAGATCATCATGGAAAAAATAGGCACTTAAGTGGCAAAAATTTTAGAAAAATTAGAGTTAGGCAACTTGATGTAAAAATTTGAATAAGTTATCTATAATATTTGAAAAATATGTAAGAATAGAATCTGTAGCATGCTCTAGTGATGTATATCCTCTTCCTCTTGATCTACCTCTGCCTCTTCCTTGACTGACTGAAGCCTGAGTTTTGAAAGCATGCTCTAGTGATGTATATGCTGGCCTCTTCAGCCTGTGTTCATGAGAAATTAGAGATGCATACAACTCATCAACTGAGAACTGTGAGAGATTTTTTGTCTCATCTATAGCAACTACAACCGATAGAAATTTTGTGGGCAAACTCCTTAAAATCTTTTCAACAACTCTGGTATCTTCCAGATTCTTTCCATGAGACCTAATTTGATTAACCACCCCAATGACTTGGGTGTAGAATGAATCTACAAATTCATTTTCCTTCATACATATTGTTTCAAAATCTCTTCTCAACATTTGTAGCTTTGCTGTTTTAATTTTTGCCATGCCTTGATAGGCTGTTTGAAGTTTTTTCCATGCTTGTTTGGACTTTGTTGCTGCTGAAATCCTTGGAAAAATACTCTCATGTACAGCTTGAAACAGATAAAATAAAGCCTTTGAGTCTTTATTCCTTGTGTCTTTTAATAAGTCTTTCTCTGCTTGTGTTAAAGCATTGTATGCTACTGCATCTGCAGGCTTTGGAAATCCATTCTCTACTAAATCTCATACATCTTGTGAGCTAAATAGTGCTTTCATGGTAATTGACCAATACTCATAATTCTTCCCATTAAACTGTGGAATTTGTGGGTTTGTCAAGCTTGTGTTTGCTGCCATTTTTGAAATTTACCTAGATAATCTTCTTTGATAAAATTGACTCTGATAATCGAACTTGATCTGATACCACGTGAAGGCCAGAGGCAGAAAAATTTTCACAATAAAAATTAAAACTTTAAAAAATATATTTTCTTCAACACAGAGCTACTGCTCGTAAATTTCTGTTTTTTCACATTCTTTTGTAAAAAAAAAATTACATATACATGTATAGGAAAAAAAAATTACATATACATGTATAGGAAAAAATCATGTGAATATTTTTCACAGAAGAGAGGGCCCAATATAAAATTTATTACAAATTACCTAACAAACTTTTCCCGCATTTAATAAAATGTCTTTTACATAATATTAAAAACTTAGATATTAAATTTTTCGTATCCCGAAATATCTACTGGCGGAGGCGGCTTGGAGAAGGTTCCCCACGGTATCGCAATGGGTAAAACCCATATCGTGGGCAGCGGTTAGTTGACGGTGACGACAGTAAACAGCTGGCGGTTAAAATAAAACAAAATTCTACAGTAGTCTCCCGCGATATCGCAATGGTTATTAAACAAAATTCTACAGTAGTCTCCCGCGATATCGCAATGGTTATTAAACGGCTGGTGGAGACGGTTGCAGTTAGGGTTTAAATTCCAACAGACTTGAAACAAGGGCTTCCGCGAGTTCTTTTGTTGCAGTGGCTGCACAATTTTGGAGATGTGCAACGAGAGCTCGCGAGGTGTCCGAGGAAGAAGCCGTTTGTTTCGTATTGCTGGGTGATTGCAGGGGACGCTTTAAGCCACCTCTGCCACCAATTTATTTTGGAAATTGCTTATCCCTTGGTTTGGCGTAGACAAAAGCCAACATACTGATCAATTTCGATATCTCCTATGCTGCGGATGTTATCCAGCAACTCATCAATTCCTGCACTTCGGAAGCTCAGATTAATTATCTGATCGATTGGCAGAATCTCCTGACAGAGATTTTGTAACCTTACTTACAGAACCGGGGTGGCAATACGGAATTAACATTTCCATTGTACGATATGGATTATGGATGGGGGAAGCCTTCGGGTGTCCAGATTGCCACAATGAACGAAATTGGAATCATGTTTTTGTCATGCGCAAAGGATGGAGGGAAAAGCATTGTCGTCTCCACTTGCCTTCCTAAACACCAGATGGAAATCTTACATCGCCTTCTCTCCGTTTCAGTAGAATGACTTTCTTCTTACAGGATGCACATTTCTTGGGCGAAAATCGGGTTACAAGGTTTGGACAAGATATGTTGTCTACGTTGTTGTACTGTGTGCTCTGATTTCCTGGCTATAAACAAGAAATTGAGGAATAAAGTAAAACATTGACCTTGCTGGTTTTATATTTCATCAGCGTACTGTGTGCTCTGATTTCCTGGCTATAAACAAGAAATTGAGGAATAAAGTAAAACATTGACCTTGCTGGTTTTATATTTCATCAGCGAATGTTTTTTTTATTTCTATTGATTAAAAATATAACTAGCAATTGCACTTAGGTGTGCAATGGGTACGCCGAAGAGTTAAATTTTGTTGACCTTATTTTGTATGTAATTATTATTTTTATATGTTTGCAATTATTATAAGGAAAGAAAGAATGCATGAAATATGTAGGGTAAAGAAAACAATTATGTAGAAATTGTATCATTCAAATAAGAGTGGAAACATTAATTGTTTTGAGAAAATAAATAAAGAAGGGAATAGCAAAACACATATTAAACATGTATGAAATATAAAACATGTTTAAATTGCACTAGACAATAATTTTTTGTCTTGTGACAAAAGCAATTATAGTACCCTTACATTAACACTAGAAAAGCCGGTAACAATAGTAGAATCCTTTCTTGACCTATAAACTACAAATAAAGAGGAATATATTAGGATACATTTGATTGTGCAAATAATAAAAATTAAACACATTATTTGGAATGAGTGATTGAAAAAATAGTTCAATGGAAATAGCTTTTTTTCAATTTATCAAACTTTAAATATATATGTAAAATTAAGGAATCAAATAAAATTGAAAAAGTAAGATAAGGAGGAAAAGTATGTTAAATGTAAATTTAGTTCAATGGTTTATTTGATAATGTTAAAAAAAAATAGGAATAAAAATCACACAAATAAATTGAAGAAATACCTTTTATTGTAAAGGGTACAACCCTCCTAGAATCTCTAAACTTCATCCCTTATACGAAAATCAACTAAATTTAATGAATAGTGCCTCCACCATTAGCTGTAGCACCTAAGAAATATGGGTTTTAATTTGATTTGAAGAGGGTAATTTACAAATTTATTCTGAAAAATTGGTACAAAACACCCTTCTAAGATCCAAATCCAAAAAAAACAAATCTAAAGAAAAATCACAATCTACATAAAAAAAATTACTTTGAAACTTGTTTCTACAACATTAAATGGTTCAATGAGGTCAATGGTGAAATGGTAGCCCAACAACAATACTTTCTCTGATATTTCACCTTCCATTGGTTTTAATTTAATGAAATTGGAATTCAAAGATGTGATATTTCTACGGTTTTTATTAGAAAATTTGAATTTTTTTGGAATAAATTATGTTTTTTAAATATCATTATTTTTACTCAAAATATTGATGCTTAAAAAATATTATATTGTTTTTAGATTAAATTGGAGATTTTCTAAACATCAATGTTTCAAATAAAATATTGATACTCAAAAGTACACAAATATTGAATGCTTAAGAACACATTTTAATCAGATTCTATACATCATGCCTTCCTTTCAAATTGAAGAAAAACTTAGAATAGTTTGATACTTTCAGAATGATTGCAATAGACATAAAAATACACTATTAAAAGGAAGTTAAATTACATCCGCTCTTGACAAACACACTGGAAGAATCTGATTCAGTATTGTTTTTGGATTTGATTGTGTTGTAAATTTTTCCATCAATGTTTCGGATCACACTCTGTGATCCATCATCAGGATGGTAGAGAGCAAGGAGAGAAAAAAAAAGATTGATTGTAGACTTAGATCAATTTAAAAAGAGGAAGGAGGGGGAAGGGAAGGGTACAAGGACCAAGGTAGAGAAAAGTACCAATCACACCAAAAAAAAAAGAAAAGAAAACAAGCAAAAAAGACACAAAGAACAACAATAACAATATGACTATAACTATAAAAATAAAAACAAAACTCACAATAAATATAGTTCTATAAATCAATATATATAACTATAAATATGAGATTAGAAGACAATAAAAATATGAATATAAAAATGAAAATAGCACTCAATAAAGTTATAAATATAAAAGATTAAAAGACTAGATAAATATAAAAAAGAAACTACAACTTTAAAAATAAAACAAAAAGAAAGAATATATAAATAACTAAATATAAACAAGAAAGCAAGAAAATCTATAAACATATTGGAGAATACATAAAAATAAGACTCAAATTATAAAGGAATATATAAACTATGAGTGAAAACAAAAGGCATCAATATGAAATAAATAAACATTTTAAGAGAAGAAAGAAGAAACATTAATATTAAGATAAAGAAGAAAATTACCTGAAAATGATAAGAAAGAAGAAAGAAGCAAAAATAAATATGAAATGCAAAAGAAAGATAAAGGCAAAAGAACACAAAGGATAAACAGTAATAAGAAACAAAAGGTTAATACAAAAGAAATAACACAAAACACAATTCAAATTTTAAAAAGAGTATATATAAATATATAGAAGAAAAATAACTAAAATATAAAAACAAATATAATAAGAAATAAATATATTGAAAAAAAAAAATCTAAATAAATAAAACAAGAATAAGTTTCCATATCATTAATGGAAGAATCTTGTTAATAACTAGTAGGTTGTAGTCGATTGGAAATATGAGAAGTTTGTGGGATGTGAGTTCCTGCATAAACATCCAACCTATGATTTTAACTACAATTATCCAACCCACCAGATACCATATCCCAATGCTGGGAATGACTCCGTCTGGCTATGTCGAATCTTGGGAAGGAATCCATCTGGCTCTCTCCAGGCTCCTCCAATCAGGCAGCAGAAGCCTGATATAGACCCCCAACTACAATTATTGATTGGCCCCAATGGATTACATTTGCTCAATATATGGAGTATGGGAATTTCGGAACTGTAATCACACATCCTCCATAATCGTCTCCAATTTTTAGTGCCACTGGTTTTCACCCACCTGTGAGGCAACTGAAATAAAGATCTTGGACAACACACAAAATTTGAGCACATGTTTTTGTTTCACCACCACCCAAATCTTCAATAGTACTGAACAGGCAGCAACCAAACTTCCTAGCTAGTGACCAATCTAATCCAGAGAAATCCAGCTGAGTATAGCCAATTCTTTGAAAGGAAACAAGATTCCATGAGTATAAGCGGTGTCCTATAGTTATTGAATGGATCAGAGTCTGGACATTGTCAAGCGAGGCCATATTTCTCCAGAAGAAGAGGATCTCATCATAAGGCTTCATAATCTACTGGGAGACCAGTAAAGCAATTGGATCCTAATCCTTGAGATCCTATCATATTAACACGATTTCTTTGACAGTTAGGAAAGGTTGTTCTTGGTCTCTTTGATTTTGTGGGTAACATGAAACTTTTTGTATTGTTGCAGATGGTCGTTGATTGCAGGGCGAGTGCCAGGTAGGACAGATAATAATGTAAAGAACTACTTGGATACCCATTTGAGCAAAAATATAAATCCTTTTCACGGGGTAAGGCCGTGACGCCGATTATTTAGTGCCAGCCATTAATCTGTGGGGACCATCAGAAAGGTGAAGCTAAACCCATGAACAAAATTCCCTTTATTTATCACACGCATAAGTCGAGCACTGAAAATCAGACAAGGTGCTGCTAGAAGTAATGAATATATCTGCTTTTGAATTTAAGGCTTCGTTGATAACTATCAAATCTAATACGCCGTACAACTGTCATAGACGACAGAAAACTACTATACAGAGTGGACGGACAGGATTACCACAATCGTCTTGCATTGCTTGGCAGACAATCTAAACCGTCAATGGGCAAAAGAGCTTCGATCAATCTCGTAGAGGGAACACCTTCGACCTAATTATTTGATATTTAAAAATAATGCAGTAAAAATATTAACAATCGAATAAGCAATATCAGTAAATTAAAATAATTTATTACTTTATGAAAATATTAAATTAATTAAAAAAAAGAAAGAAACAAAATATATATAAATATATTTATATTAAATCATAAGATTATGTTATATGAAAAATCTTTTTTTCTTAATTATGGATCAAATTAAAATACTTTTGGACTTTTCTAAATTGATGTTGCACATTGAGGTGTACACATTTCCTTGATGTCGACCTAATTGCAATTGTTTTAGGTTGCAAGGAGTATAAATGCAAGGAGAATTGTTGTGTGGATTGAAAGCAGAGCATGTGATGCGAAACTCATCAAGTGTGTTGATTTGAGTGTGAGCCTTAATGCTTATGACTTCCTAATCCAGTGAGCAGGAGGTGTCCACATTTCTGTCTGTTTGATAAGTTATTTGTGCTTCAGTAGAACTATACTTTCAGCTTATGAGAAATGCATTGCTACTTCTTTCTTTTTTCTAGATAGTGAGTCCTGTGGAAATGAGCCACCAATAGTGAGCCTTATTGTGTTTGGTGTTGCAATTCATATATTAGTGAGTTAATCATCACCATAGTTTTCCTCTTCTTGGGTTTTCCATGTAAATTTGGTGTTCTTATGTGTTTGATGTGTTTGCATTATTGTTTTACATGTTTACATTATGTTAATGCATGTTAAGAGTTTATGAACTAATGTAGATCTCAATGTTAATGAGAGTTTTTGATGTTTTAAAAGTATACAACAGATTCACCAGCCACCTACCCCCACTTCCTTTTAGTTATCCTGTGCATCTAACAAGTTAGGATTAGCTACTTGTCACTTACAAAACATCAGAATTTAGCTCATCAAGGGTATGTGATTAACTTGTAGCCTAAAAGGTGAGTCAATCAACCTTCAATTTATTTTTGAGATGAAAACAAACAAGCTAAGAGCTGACAACTAAAATTGAAGACCAAAAACGAATGAATGACTAAAGTATAAGGAAAGATAAGGTATTACACTAAGTGAACTTTTCAACAAATGGGGTCCATTCAGGATTCAAATCAAAACTAATAATGAGAATCATGATTTATTAAAAATTAGATTTTTAGGCAAGCACCAAAAACACCTCAGAATCAAGATTTTTTTCCTTCATTCATAGGTCCCTTTGATGCTATTCCATTATTGCTTATAGAGATTTTAGAGATTTTTTAAGTGATGATTGGACCATCATAATGAAGCCACTATGACATAAAATTCTATAAGATTATGGGACTTAAGGCAAGCTTTCTAAAAATTATAAATTGTAATATAATTTAATTAATCATGACATTTTATTTTCAATTGTTTAGTGAATGTAGGTTATCTACCAAACATAATGCTCTCTATTCAATCCACACAAAAAAAATATAAATGCTAGAATATTTTTTTAAAATAAAAATATATAAACATTTCATATTGATGTCCCTTTTTCAATTAAAAAATAATGATTTTAATGTATAAAAAGAAGTTATACATAAAGGAATAAAATAATTCTAAACTATAATTAATTTAAATTAAAAAATCAATAATAAAAGATATTTAACAAAAAAAATTATGAAAATGTATGCATGCAATAACTATAAGTGTTAGTGACCTATATTTTAAAAAACATGATTCTATCTAATTTTAGCATCATCTCAAAAATTATTAATAGTTTTCTTTCTACAGTTGATAGAAAGTGATTTTTTTGTTAGAAAGATTGATTTCAATATCCCATTAATAGTTGAACACAATAATGTGGGATTGTACTTTCTCAAATAGCATGCACTTGACTACAGGTCTCATAACCAACATTCCTACCAATTTGGTTGATTTTTGGTGCTTCCCATTACTCTTCCCACATTAGAGTCAATATCCACCATTGGCTACTCCTCATGTGGTGCTCACTCATTGGATTTTACCTATCTTCATTACCTAACTACTCGTTGGGGATAAAACTACACCTTATTCTTTATATATTTTTTCTATTAGGAACTCTAATTTTCCTATGTTCTTATTGTCATTTGTCTTCACATTCATTCCATAGATATACCTATCTTAGATGTTGGTTGTGCGAAGTTTTTCCTTATCTCAAGATGTCCCTATATCATCAATACTCATTGGTGATAGTGCAAGGACAAAAAACATGTACATGTATGCTTCCTTGGTTTGTTTCATCCTTGACTCTTGATCTTTAATGTTGTAGATAATCCACCTATGTAGTATTGAGAGGGTATTATAGAGTAAAGTAATAACTATGTATTAACTTTCAATTGATTTTCGCTTGATGAAAGATTCAAATATTTATTATTTTCTATCTCACAAATAAATTATTGTCATCTATATCATCAAACTTATAGTCATTTGTTACTTAACTAGAGGATGATTCAAGCATAACAATATTATATCTATATAAATATTCCATAATATTTTTTATCTTAAAAAATAGTAAATCCATATTACTAAACAAATAATATTATATTAATTTTACATTTTATTTTTTAAATTTCACTCACTATTATACTTTGCTAATTGTATAAACATAAAAAAAATTATATTATAATGAGAAACCAAAGACATGAAACAAATAATTATTTAACAATAATAAATAAAAGTAATTGAACTGTCTTCAAATCAATTTAAATGTTCATATTCAATGCACAGGTTTAAAATTTTCTTTCAATGTTAGACTTCTATATTAATAGCCAATAGGCCCTACTTCTGGGATCGCCAGTGCATAATTCGTCTGAAAACCTGTCTCACGCCTGAGAACAAGAACGACCGCCGTTAAGCAGTGTGCGGTTCACTGCAAACCTCCCGGTGACTCAGCAAACCTACTGCTGTCTGGTCAAATATTTGCTGCCTTGGAGAATTGGGTAGCTGTTAAACGAAGGGCACAGATGTTGCACGGGTATCCTTTTCTTGCACCAGGCACCACGCAAGCCAGAAAATATTGCATTTCACCGCTTCACATCACATCTTACAGCTATGAAAAATCAAATCAAATCTGCATCAAGCTAAAAAATCTAAAGGTCTACAACCCCGATAATTTTATATCTATTATTCATTTGTTGTGAATAGATTGAAGAGGGTTTGCTGGAAAATGAGGATACCTCTTTGGTTGCAGGCATGGCAGCACAGTAAAGGAGGAAAGAACATGGCATCTTTCCAGTTTGCAAGATCCCCACATCGCTATTTTGTGGCTTGACTATTGCAGGAGTATGGCGGTGCAGGTACGAAGGGATTCAAGGCTGTTGCAGAATTCCAAATTATAGAAGTAACCTACAAGAATGTTGTCCAAGAGAGGTAGAAACCCGTTACATGTAGGCAAATCTAAGGATTTTCAGGTTATTACTCAAGCTATATACTATTTATGTAGAAGTCACAGGAAAACCTAGGCGAACCTAATGCAAACCTTCAACTTGTGGTTTGTTTGCAGTCGTTTAGGATTGCATATTAAACTATGCATAGATTTATCAACAAGAAAGTGAGTAGATTGAAGCAGCATTTGTAGGGAGATTGTTTTTGGTTCGTCTCATTTTTATAGAATTTGTGCCATTGGTAGGGTTTCATCATATTTATCTTGCAGATTCTGCCCATCATTCTCAGGATTTTGGGTCATTTCAGTCGGCCAAGCACAGCCAGGCAGTCCTCTGTTATGATAATATTGGGCTTATGTAGTGCTTTGTTTCATACTTACAATCTAATCTATGGATGCAAAAATAGCCATGTATGCCCTGATTCTGTAGCCTTTCTGTTAAAATGATCAAAATCTGTCACCATTGATGAATAGAAAATTGTCTCATGCAGTGCTTTGTCTCATAATCACAATTGAGTTGGAGCTAAATTTCTGCAATCTTGTGCCACAGGAAGTAGTAGTTAGCAAATTTAGCTTAGCATATAGTTGCCTGTGACTGTGATGGCAGGTCTGCACAACTGGCAGTGTTACGACCAGTACATTATGTGAAGAAACAGTGCAATTTTTGATGTCACATTTCATTAAAATTGAATTATTTACTGGGTTTCAGTACACTTTGGGAAGAAATGATTCAATTTCTAGAGTTATATCCCTTTAGAATTGAACTATTTCCAGTTTTACGTTACAGAATGAGAAGAAATGATGCAATACCTCAAGCCTTATTCCCTTAGAATTGAACTATTTGCAGGATTTGAACTTTGGGTAATGGTATGCCAGATAGGACAGACAACCCAATCAAGAATTCTAAAACCCAAGCTCTCTTGATCACATGGAGCAAAATTTGAGTAATCTTGACTGAAATTAAGTAGTTGTATGGAAATTGATTTTTGGATACTTACCTTCGAGAGCAGGTACTCAATTTTCAACATTATTGACAGTATATAAGAGAAGAGAAGTGCAATATCTGATGCCTCATTCATAAAAGTTGAACTGTTTCCAAGGTCTGAGTGCATGGTGTGAAGCAATACAACAATTTATGAAGTCAAATTGTTGAACCCGAGGTTTCCACAGCTCATGAGATCGAGTAAAAAGCTTCTGGAAATAATAGTGTACATTTAACTTTATTTTATACTTAGTAAACATGATTCATTTGGATGCTCCTTCACTACCTCTTCCATATCTACCTTCACTTCTTTGATAATAATTATCAGATCTACTTCTACGATTACATCCTGAGTTTTCCTCTGATTTTGCATCAATGTAATGTTTGCATCTTCCACTTCCTTAATTTCTACCTCTGGAAGAGGTACTATTTCTTTTCCTCCTATTCTATTCTAAATCCACCGTAAGAGAAAATTTTTAATGCTCTTTAGTATATTCTTTAGCACTCAAGCTTCTTTGTTTTAAGTTTTATAAGGTCTTAAGTAGATCTAATAGATCATTTGTTGGAGAAAAGTTAGTTTCCAATTTACTCCCTACCATTCTAAGTGATTCCTCTTATGCTTTAATTGTCGCTTCCTTTCTAAAATATTTCTTATGATCTAATACCTCTGCATTTTCCTTTACACATCGAACTAGACTAGAATACTGCGAATCTTGGTGAGTAGATAGTAACTTTAAATTTGATGGAATCAAAGAATGTTTGATGATCTGCTCACATTCAATTCATGACAGGTATACTCTACCAATCACTTCCTGGACTTGCACTCCCCATTCATCATCTTTTAGTCCCTAGCTAAGGCCTTTGGGTTTCCTCCTTACATTTCTATATTTCCTAGATACAATATTCATTTCCATGAACAAATCATATTCTTCGTTAATGCATCTTTCCTACTTTATTATACTTTACATTCAATTTGCACTGACAATGAATATTAGAATGCTCCTCCATTGGAAGGAAAACTGTGTGATTGCACTGAGCTAAATTTCAGTAATCTCATGTGCCATTAGATATTAGTTAGGAAAATATTTTAAAATCAGATAATACTTAACTTCTTTAAGGAAAAAATCAAAATTTGTCCAAGTTTATTTCATTCCATTATTTTTAACACTTTTATTTATTGTTTTCTCATTGGCATCACTGACAGCCAACACAATTTGTGCAGAATCTTGAGGTAAGTCACTTAACATTGTCTCAGTGAGTTTTATTTTTGTAATTTGCATGCTGCCCAGATCATTTATTTGTTGTGTTTTATTTCATCCCATGCTGGAAAGTTTTCTCATGCCAGTCTTTTTAAGCACAATGCTCAAAAGAGTATTTCAGAACCTCATGACAATGTCTCTACTTATGAGAATTGAATCTGAAATATCTTGAACCTTTATATGATGTGGTTTCTAACTTGCAGTCCCTTTATGGATAACCCTGAACATGGCAATAGATGCGTTAGAAATTGGAGCAAGAGATTGTGACTGATTTTTAACCTAGTCTTCCTTATTCTACCGATTTTCCTTCTTTTTCAACCAAACTAAGCCTACCTCTCCTCTTATCCTGAGAAGGGAAACTTCAACATCCTCATATCATTGGAGCTCCCATACATCCAGGTCCAATTTTAGGCTGCAAGGTTATCAGACTCCAGTGCCAATGCAAAGTCTCGGTGAAGAAGAAAATATGAAGACAATTGTATACCCTTTTTTTGTACTTAAGACAAAATAAATAGTGTGAAGATAAGAAATGGGGAATTTGAGCATCCGGAAAATGGGAAGTAAATAATGTATACATTGTCTTGTTTGTGAAAGTCTTAAGTACTAATACTTAAAAAAATGAGATTTCCTTCCACGTTATTAAATTTGTAATTAATTGAAAATCCCAACAAAGGATTATCTACCATCCACTCTACAGATTCTGCAATGCACTCATTTTTCATTACCTACTATTAACCAACTGCCAATGAAAATAGTTCATTGGTAGCTTCTAAAGAGGCTTCTAAGTAAGTAGGGAGTAATTCACTAGGAGTTTTAGTAGAGATTGAGATAAAGGAAGAGAGACAAATAATTGCTTTGGAAGAAAAAAGTATGAGAATGGATTTGCAGGAAGGGAGATGGATTAAGATTGTGCTCTATTGTGTGGCAGTTTTATTTGTCAAGTGATGTGTTTGGAGGAGGAAAGGTCTGTATGATCAGAGAAATTATGGTTTTTTTGGTTGGTTATTTGAAGTTATATGTAGGTAATATTTCTAAATTCGATTATGTAAGCCTATTTTTCATTCTTTTTCCTAGTTATTTTATTTTTGAATATGGATCATTAGAATATGAAAGAAAATAGAATATCATCAGGAAAAATTTATATAGTCTAATTTAAAAATATTGCCAAGATTATATTATGAACTGTTAAAATTTGATATCCCAAATAACAAACGATTTGAGGGCTGTTTAAATTTAGAGTTTATGGGTAATAGGGATGGGTGTTTATTATGCTGCTCCATTTTTTCAACCTGGAGTGGAATTGGACATAATTAAGGGTGCAAATTTTGTTTCTGTTACAAGTGAATTGTTTGACTATACACTTCAACATCGGGTGAAAATTACATTGTTGTGGGCAACTTACAATTTTCCTCAGATTTTAGACATTTTGCAAATTGGTAAATTATATAATGTTCAAATTCATTATTGTTTCACCTCTAATTTCCTATCGGCGTATTCCTTGAACCTCCTATGGGTGCAAGTGCTAGTTCTAAAGAAATATGTATATTAATTTAGCCGATAGGCTATACTATGTGTGATGTTTCAGCCTTAATATTGTCTCATGCCTGAAAGATGTCTCACACCGGGAAAAAGTTATCATAAACAGGTTGCCGCAAACATTCTATCTCATGCCTGAAAACAAATTTTGATTTGATTTGTATGCTTCCATCCAGAATTTTGTCTCATAGCGGAATTGACTCACGCCCAAATAGAATGAACCTTCTCTTCATCACCACTTGTAGCAAATCCTATCCTTATCTTTAAAAAATTTTCTCGAGCCCTAAAACCCTGATATTTTTGGATCCCCTATTCATTTAAAATTGAAGCCGCGACTATAAGGATATTGGTTTTGGTTTGTCTAATTTGAAAACAATTCTATTGTGGTAGGGGTTCTTAAACTTTTCCTGCAAACTACCCATCTTTTCTCATTGGCATCATTGACGAACAACACATTTTTTGCAGAATCTTGAGGTAAGTGACTTGCCATAGTCTTAGTGACTTTTATAGCACACTCACAACTAATCTTAAACAACTTCATATGCCACAAAATCGTGAGGAATTGCATAGAAAATTGCATGCAATAAGCTCGTTCATGCTTCTCTATTTGTAAGTTTTTTTTTTTGGTGCCCAGCCAAGTTTTGAGTATTTAAAAAACTCTAGGTGTCGGGTTCAAAACACACAAAGTTGTGAAATATTTTTTGAAGCAGAACGACATCCATTATCATTGTTTTTTGAAGGCGGTACAAATCTGGAGAGATTTGGGGCGTTTGAATTCTCCCTGCTGCTCATCTTACGACATCGAAGGCATAAAGGGGATTTAGGGTTTCGATTGGTTTGGTTTACTATTTTCATTCTTTATTTGTGAATATTGTAGTTGGGTTGCATCTCCAAAGCTAATTTCTATTGCTTTGTGAGAATATTTATGTTTTTTTTTTATACCTGTCTATTGTTATTGCCTTAAATATTATTTTGTTATGCATATCGAGGTCTTCTATACAAAATTTCAAGGCTTTTTGTATTGGACGCGATTAGGTTTGGTAGATGGTGTTGGATTCGGGTTGAGGTTCTACAGACTATGCAAGGGTTAGATTCTGAGGTTAAAGAGTTGTAGTCAGCTTATACTTACATTCCTATTGGTATGCCTTTTCTGTTACAGATGCACCACATTCCTTTACTTCTACATGGGTTTCATAGTGTTAAATTTATTGATCGGATTTAATGCAAAGAAATTAATTCAAAATCAGAAACAAGAACACAACAGATACTCTGGGAAAACCCTCCTCTTGAGGGAGAAAAAACCAGCAACAATATATCACTTATATATTGAATTATCAAATAATGACTCCTTTACAAAGAGGCCGATATTAAGGCTAACACATGCACTACAATATGATTATGTGGAATATTAGATTGAAGATAAATTCAACCAACTATAAGAATCAATCTCTTCTCAAATGATAAGGGTATGTGCAGGATCATGATGGGCCAAAAGGTGGCGATATGATGGGTATTTGTAGGCTATGTGGCTGACGACTTTGTTTTAACCAAAAATTGATTAAATAAAAAGGGTTTTTAAAAGAGATTCTCGGATTTCAACCAATATAAATTATGATTTACTTTGAATTTAATAAATAATTATTATTCATTTTCTATTTGAATTATGACTAAAGTCCTGATTAATAGGCTAATTGAAAAACATCTATAATTTTCAAACAGTATCATATTTTTTGAATCCAAAATATGCATCACATTCTATGGTTCACATAATATAGGATTAAAAAAAGAAATATTGAATTTCATGAAGTTTTGACTAAGTTAAGGTGGTCAGACATACGTGTTTTTATATTTTTTAAAAGTTGTAATAAATAAATCATAATTAATTATTTACTTGGAAAAAGTTACCAAAAATATGCATGACATCTAGACATGAGTCCTCTACTTATGTCTAAAATATTATAAAAAAATATTATCATTTCATTGTGGTTAGGGGGTCAGACAGACACCTACTTCTTATTTTTTCTTGAAATTTAAGTACTACTGCATTGAAATTTCAAATTTTCACATTATAGAATTTTTTTTTTAAATAAACCTAGTAGTTTAGAAACTACATTCAATTTTCTATAGATTCTATTCTTACATATTTTGGAAATAATATGGATAACTTATTCAAATTTTTACGTCAAGTTGCCTAACTTTTATTTTTTTGAATTTTTTGCCACTTAAGGCCCTATTTTTTCCATGATGATTCTGCATATACCCATAAACTCGAACTGCGTTAGTAGGAATTCACACTTCAAAGAATAATATCGAACTTCTCCAATTGATTATCAACAATGTAAATGCCAATGGATATATATACACATCAAAGATGAAGAGTCGTGTCTCTCCAAGATAAGTCAGCTTGAATAGAAGAATGAATCTTAACAATAAAACATGACCAATCACAGCTCTTCAAGAGGTCAGTCTCATAGTAAATCGTGCCTCTTTAAAGAAAGACGTGTCTAGAATTCACACCTCCAGGTGAAGAGATGTCAACCTTGATAAGTAGACGACCTTCAATAATAAATATTAGATCTTGTTGATAAAATATGTGACTCATCAAAGTGACTTAAGTTGGCTCCAAAAGAAATATAAGTATAATTTAAATAGCCATTTAGGCTATATTTTAATTATCTTCATACTTGGGTCTAGAAGAAGCAACTCGTCGCTACTAGAATATCAACACTCCCTCTTTGCTAAGGATGATACTTCTAGCTACATAGGACATATCACCTCAATGTGATGTCTACCACAATGGCTACAACCAAATGTGGAAAGGAAGATTATCACCTTATCGTGATAACAAATATCACCTCAACATGATATCAACCATAATGGCTACAACCATATATGGTATGTACAAGTGTTCATCACTTGTGTGATGTTGTCACCTCAACATGAATTTTCACCATGGAGTCACACACATGACATCCACCATGACTATCTTAGAGGATGGAAACAAGGGATTTCACCTTAAACTTCTCTTATCAAGAAGAACTCATTAATCAAGGGATTTCACCTCAAACTTCTCTTCACAGAGAAGAACTCATTACAGGCTATCACTGATACTGAGTCTCTTTCTCAATTAAGGTTGGATTCTCCACCATACCAAGCTTATCTTGAAAGTACACAAACTTTATTCTGGAGAGAGGCTTGGTGAGAATGTATGTCGCCTGCTCATCAGTGTTGATATACCTCAACTGTATAGCCTTCCTCAATACCATATCTATGATATAGTGGTATTTTATCTCAACATTCTTGGTTCTATCATGAAACACAGGATTGACAAAAAGCTTCACACAACTCTGGTTATCACAATGAATGATAGTAGGATCCATTGATTGTCCAAACAATCCTACAAGGAGCTTACAAAGCCACACTACTTCTCGAGCTACCATAGAAGCTGCAATATATTCTGCCTCTGTTGTACTCAATGCTATAGAAGACTGCTTCCTGCTGCACCAGGAAATCATAGCTGATCCCAAACTAAAGCAACATCCAGAGGTGCTATTTAAATCTATGACACTCCCTACCCAATCAGAATCAGTATAACCATGCAACTCCAAGTCAACATCTAAAGAATATCTCAACCCATATCCAATTGTACCACACAAGTATCTTAGGATATGTTTAGCGGCAACAAGATGTATCTATCTCGGTTCACACATGAACTGACTAAGTGCACTCACTGAATAGTAGATATCTGGTCTAGTTTTAACTAGATACATCAAGGACCCAATCAACTATTTGTACATTGTAGGATCCACCAAGTCTGAACTAGTTGCAACCTCCTTCAATTTATGTAGGTTGGTCTCCATAGGTGTAGACATGGATTTGCAATCCATCATACCAAACATCTTAAGTACATCAATGATGTAATCCCCTTGACTTATAATCATCTCATCTAGTTTCTGCTAGACTTCTAAGCCAAGGAAGTAGTGCATAGGTCTAAGGTCTTTCATTTCAAATTCAGAGGCCAACTCTTTCTTACATTTGATGATCAAGTGCTCTTCTCTAGTAAGTATCAAATTGTCAACATATAAAACCAAAATCAATTCTTCACCATCAATTACCTTAAATTATAGATTAGAGTCAACATCATTCTTCAAGAAACCCAAGCTTGACAAGTAATGATCAATCCTTTTGTACCATGCACGAGGAGCCTGCTTAGGACCATACACTTTCCATGTACCTCAAACCCATTAGGTTGCTTGATATAAACTTCTTCCTTGATCACACCATTTAGAAAAGTTATCTTCACATCCATTTGATGAGTCTTCCATCCTTTAGAAGCAACAATGGCAATGATAGTGCTAACAGAGGTATAGCGAGCAATAGGAGTAAAAGTTTCTTCATAATCAACTCCCTCTTTCTAAGAGAACCCTTCAGCCACAAATCTTTCCTTGTACTTCTCTATGCTTGCATCAGTTTCATTCTTTATCTTGAAGAGCCATTTCGAAGATACCATAGATTTTCCTTCGAGTCTAGGAACAATGTCCCAAACATCATTCTTGAGAATTGATTGTACTCCTCTGACATAGCATCTTTCCAAACTTGTTGACTGGAAGCTTCCTCCACACTAGAAGGCTCAGACTCAATAATTTGACTCATCAAGGAAACATGACTAGAGAACTTATGTGGCCTTTTACTTTCTCTGAATGTACCTCTAGGAGCTGAGAATCTTTTAGCCTCTTACATAGTTTGCATGGACCAAAGAGGTCTCTTTCTTCTAATCACAATATTGGTAGGCCCATCAATAGGTTCCAAGGGCTCAACTGGATCAACATCTTCCTTCGATTCTGAAGTCTCCCTCTGAATCTCAAGAGTATGGTCAACTTCCATATCCTGAGGAGACTCATCATAGTCAATCTCCACATGAGTTCCCTTGGATCTTCTAAATGCAACATCTTCCTCGAATAGGACATCTCTACTGATTTCAATCAATTTCTGACCTGGAATATATATCATGTAGGCTTTTGATGTCTCACTGTAGCCCACAAATATTCCCTTCTTGCCAGAAGGTTCCAACTTAGTTCTCTTTTCTTTTGGAACATGAATATAGATAGAACATCCATAGATCCTCAAATGACTAACCTCAGGCTTCTTCCCTATAGGGGCTTCTTTGAGAGTCATATTCTCCAAGACTTTGTGAGGACTTCTATTCTGAACATGTATTGTAGTTCTAGAAGCTTCTACCCATAAGAAGGTTTGCAAATCCTGGTCATGAATCATGGTTTTCGTTGCTTCCATGATCATCCTATTCTTTCTCTCTGCAACACCATTCTGTTGAGGATTATAGGGAACACAAAACTCCCTCTTAATCCCAGCATCAACACAAAATTTTTGAAAGCTAACAGAGGTGTATTCTCCTCCATTATCATATCTGAGGATCTTGATTCTTTTACTGGAAAGATTCTCTACAAGAGCTTTGAACTCCTTGAACCTTTCTAACACTTCCTCAGACTCTTTAGTTTTCAAAAAACAAATCCAAGTCTTTCTAGAGTGATCATTAATAAAAAGAACATAATACAAGAAACCACTCAAAGAAGGAACAGACATAGGTCCACATAAATCATAATGAATAAGGTCTAAAATACACTTAGATCTACTTTCTCTATTGTGAAGAGAAGCATTTGAATTCTTACCCATAGCAGATCCTTTGCAAGTTCCTTCATGCTCTTGATTGAATTTAGTCAGTTTCGTGACCATCTTCTCCATGATAGGGAAGGTTTAGAAGTGAAGGTGAGCCAATCTTTGATGCCAAAGATCACATAAGTTTGAAGAATCATGAACTAATGCTTGAAGAGGATGCATACATAGCCTATAGAGGCTTTCATGTCTAACACCAATTACTTGACCATCCTTGAAATTGGAATTCTCCATCCACACAAGAACTTTGCCTTTGGAGAAGGAAAATTGATATCCTTTATCTTCTAGAGTTGAAATGGAGATGAGATTGTGCTTGATTCCCGAAACATAAAGAACATCTCTCAACTGAAGTGTAATCCCAGAATCCAAATGAAGAGTAGAGGTCCCAATCCCTTTCACGGAGTAGCCAACATCATCTACGATAATAACTTGTTTGGAAGAATCTTTCTCCACCAAACTTGATAAGTGCTCCTTAAATCCGGTGATGTGTCGAGAAGCACCACTGTCGATTAGCCAAGTGTTGGTATCTGTAGGTACATTTCTTGACAATGTTGAATAGAACAAGTATTCACATGAATCCTTCTATGGAGAACCATCATCAACATTTGCAACGGTGGCTTGTTGCTTAGGTCTAGTTTGACAATGCTTAGGAAAGTGGCCAAACTTATCACACCTAAAGCATTGAATCTTGGACATGTCTCTCTTCTTCTTGGAGGCGGCTGTATCATCATTTCCCTTATCTTGATTCCTCTTGAATAAATCTTTCTTTCCATTTTTTCCTTTCTTCTTCGAAGCATGAGAGGCGAGAACATGAATATCTTCATTCTTTGAACTTTGACCAATGCCTCTAGCCACCAACCTCGATTCTTCTTGAATGCAGTCTGCCCTTAGACAATCAAACTTAGCAATTTTGATCTTGCACTGATTCCTTGAATGTAGGATTCCCAAGACAAAGGAAGACCATTGAGAGCAAGCATAGTCAAGTCTTTGTCATCAACCATATGCCCAATTGTCGAGAGTTGATCTCTCAAATCTGAAATCCTCATGAAGTATGCAATCACTGATTCTCCTTTCGCCATCTTCACATGGTGTAGTTATTGCTTCAATGCAAGTGCCCGACTGGTATTGTTGATTTCATACATTTCTTCCAATGTTTTAAACATGTATCTTGCCGTCTTCAACTTAGAGACAATATGAACACTATGATCCTTAACAGAATCAACTAATATTTTCATTGCCTTGATATCTTTCTTCATCCACTGCAACTTCTCTTCTTCCTCCTCAGGTTTAGAAACACTGGACTCCACAAAATCAGCAAAGTCATTTTCATGCAAGGTAAGCATGATCCTAAATCTCCATGATGTGAAGTGGGATGCTCCTCGAGTCTATCCTCAATCTTCAAACCGTTCACCATCTTGACAAAGGTAGAGATAAACAAAGAAATATAAAGAAGAGATTAGAGTATCGTTGTATAAACAAATTTGATCATGATCTCCTCAAACCTGCTTTGATACCATGTTAAATTTATTGATCAGATTTAATGCACATAAATTAATTCAAAATCAGACACAAGAACACAATAGATACCCTGAGAAAACCCTCCTCTTGAGGGAGAAAAACCAAGCAACAATATATCACTTATATATTGAATTATCAAAGAATGACTCCTTTACAAAGAGACCGATATTAAGGCCTAACACATGCACTACAATCTGATTTTGTGGAATATCAGATTGAAGATAAATTTAGCCAACTATAAGAATCAATCTCCTCTCAAATGATAAACTTGAACTGCCTTAGTAGGAATTCGCACTTCAAAGAATAATATCAAACTTCTCCAATTGATGATCAACAATGTAAACGCCAATGGATATATATACACATCAGAGATGAAGAGTCGTGTCTCTCCGAGACAAGTCGGCTTGAATAGAAGAATGAATCTTAACAATAAAACATGACCAATCGCAGCTCTTCAAGAGGTCGGCCTCATAGCAAATCGTGCCTCTTTAAAGAAAGACGTGTCTCCAGAATTCACGCCTCAGGTGAAAAGATGTTGGCCTTGATAAGTAGACGACTTTCAATAATAAATATTAGATCTTGTTGATAAAAGACGTGACTCATCAAAGTGACTTAAGTCGGCTCCAAAAGAAATATAAGTATAATTTAAATAGCCGTTTAGGCTATATTTTAATTATCTTCATACTCGGGTCTGGAAGAAGCAGCCCGTCGCTGCTAGAACATCAACACATAGCCTTTATAGTATTGTCTTATATGGGCCGAGCCGTGGCTGTTCTTCTTGTGCAAACTCTGTCAGTTGCTATTGACTTTATCACTTTTGGGATAGTCCTGTTTAATTTCTCTGTAGTGGGGTTGCTCGCTGTGTTTATGCAAAATGTGCTCATTATTTTCACGCAGGGGTACTTGGTTTTGATAGGTCTGCTTGTTGCATATTGGTTTACCGCCAATGTTTCCTATAAATATGCATTTATTAGCCTTGGCCTCTGCCATTTCCAAATCCTTACCACTAATTCTGTGCAGACACGTTCTTCTAACTCTATTCTCTGTTTTTCAATAGCCTTATCTAATTTCAATTTCTCTCGGAGCTCATTTATTATTTGCAGAAAATTTAGATCAGAAATATTTGCTATTATTGTGTTTTGATTTGTATATATAGTTCTATATCTGTTTAATGCAATAATACTTTACAAAAGTTAAAATAAACACAAAACCCTAGCCCATAGAAGGTTTATTTTTATCTTTCAGTATTCAGTTAGATTTTCAGCACTACCTATACTCGATGCCTATTTTTAAGTGTTCCACACACTTTGACAATGGCAACAATATAAAAAATAATACTATAATGTTGGTAGATAGGTTCGGTACCACAATACAAATTTAAAATCTCCTTGCTACAGGGATTTAAATTTTAGTAGCTTTTCCTAGAAGCTATGATTCGGATTTAAGAGGAAATGTCCTCAGAAATCATTACGAGTATATTACTGAATTTGACATGCATTTGTAGTTATGACAGATTATACACCTTTGACATTTCAGTATATCAATGCCTCTCATTCTTTTGTATATTTATTCTGTTGAATTTACTATTTACGTAGAGTGTGTCTAATAACAATCAACTATCTACTATCAACTCTTGCTAATCTTTTTCAAATGAAATCATTTTTTTTCTTCATCAAAATTGTAGTTGCGATTGTAATGCTGACTCTTTTAGAGATCCTGATAGGATATGCTTGTTCATTGTTAATAGGATTTAGCTTCTTTTATGGTCAATACAATTTCATCAAAGAAAATTCTCCCAACAATCCAGTCAAGTTTCGCAAACATAGAGGACATGGCCTCTATTAAGTTCATAACAAGCTCCACTATCAACGAGGACACATAAGAATAGGTTCAGGTATAGTGTAAGCTTTCCCTCATAAGCTAGCTAATAATATAATACATATATCTGTTTCTCACTGCTGAGGTCTCAGTCTTTTGTATATATATTCTGTTGAATTTACTATTTACATCAAGTTTGTTAGAAGGAAACAAGACGAGGGTAATTGTGATTTCCCCGTCAAACATTAACACAAAAATATGAAAACGTGGAGGAGGCACGAAAGGTGTGAATGTAATTGGCAAGTGTAAAGCCCGATTCCACAACCATTGCCAATATCCTCCATGCCCACACTGAATGGGAGCTTTTGGAATGGACTATGGACGTCCACAAAGGCATATGGGTTAGAGTAATTTTACACACACTATTTTATAGGAAAAGAGAAGAGTAGGAGAGTATCTGGGAATTGGATGGGGATAGATTGGGGCCACTTTTAGGAGTGATTCATTGTCCAAAAAGGGGGGTGTTGCAACTGGAAATTCGCCATTCGCATACGTTATTGTTGATGAGCAAACTAAGATTTGTACCCGTATTCATTCACTTAGGAGCCCTTCTATGATTCTAGAAGATCTTTTTGCAGCAAGTTTGTCACATGATTTGATTGGAGCAAGAATTGTGTTCTTTAATATTATTAATCACATTTTGTGATACGAGTGGCTACCGTGAGCCCTTTTAGACAAAGAGCTTATGTGGTCTCTATTTTATGCACTCATATAATTAATGAACACTTTTCTACTAGTCTGGTTAATTTTGCCTACTAACTAGATGAAAACAGAGTTTCTTGGCTTTAGCAATGAAAAATATTCACAGATTCTGCCAGATGGCCAGTGCCCATCTTCTGTTCTGTGAATGATGAGAACAACAGCGATTCTGACAATGAAACAATCCAGACTAGTATCCAAAGAGAGGACCTTGTTAGAATATTGCATACCTTGGACAGCAACAAAGATGGCAGGGTAAGTGCAGAGGACATACTGAATGCTTGGGCTTTAGTACCTTTGTGATGATAATATGCAGATAATGATGGTTTTGCAGGAGCATATGAGCTGTGATGATTTTTGCAAACTTTGTCTCTAGAAGTCGTTCTAAGCCTGAGACTGAGAGAAGGGCAACACTTGCAGAATTGTGAAACAATAATTGCAAGATTTCCATATTGTTTATATAATGCCTTCTGACTGTTGCCTCTCTCTTATGATCCCAGTTTTTAATGGTTTATGTATATTATTTTATATGCACAATCTGTGAGCAGTTAAGTGTTATATCTGTTCACATAGAAATCATCAATATACCAATAATATTAGCAAATTTATGAGTGATGTATAATATTAAAATTATTTTGAAAACTTGCCAGTGACGTCCATTGAACCTAGGTGTTTTCTAATTTATCTTTCACTTAATCTTGAATTCTCGGTAGAGAAAATATACCTTGCTTAAAGTTTTATACAGTGTCTCACAAACAGGGAGAGATTAGAAAATTTCAGAGGTAATCCAATAGAATTCATCAGTTCCTGGGAGGATACAGGGCCAATAAAGTTCAGGTAATTATATAATACTATCGGTGTATTCCTTGCAGCTCCCCTGGCTGCAAGTGCTACAAGTGCTAGTATATATTTTTATTATAAGAAGTTTTGCATTAATGTCTAGTCGCGTGCACATGGCTACGTATGAATTTTGGCCCTAAATTTTAAAATAAAACTAAAAATCAAATACCAATTTCAACTACGATACGAGACCTTGGATTTTTCTTTACGCGTGACAGCATATTAACGACTCCTGTGCCAACAAATGACTTTGAATTATATCCATATTATGCTACGTATACCTTTCTTGAGTCATTAGTACCAAGTCAATGAAGCTAGGTGTGGCTTGTATTTTTTTTGCATATATGAGAAAATAGAAAGGGTAGGGAGAATCTTATAAACAGTGGAAAAAATAATGGGATCAAATCCATGCATTTGGAAAGTATGAGAAACATGTGTAATTGCATGCGTAACTTTAAAGATCATAGCGAACTCCACAAGATCCATTAATACTAGCCAAGGAGGATATAGATTAATGGGTGAAGCAACTAGTCATGCTGCAAGAAGATAATGTTGAAGTGGAGGTCACATATGGTCATGCCTATGAGAGGTTGGACAGTTAGCATAAAAGATTATGAATATGGATATAGAAATGTGGGGGTTGCAAGGTAATTGAATTAATATATATGAAATTGATAAGGGTGAGGATAAAGAATACGAGGGAAATTAATTAAAAGAAATATGTGGGAATGTGAGATACGGGGGATGTAAGGATTATGGACAAGTTCAAAAGTTCATGAAAGTTTTGTAAAGGTAAAGATGAAGAGATGTGGGAATATAAATGACATCTAAAAATGAATGATGTTTTGAAGTCTATAAGAATCTTACAAGAGTGAGTTTAAATAAATATGAAAGATTTGGAATATGGATAAGTGAAAAAGATATGGATGATTTAGATTTGTGAAACTTTGGAAAAATGGAACAAATATATGACAAACCTATAAGTTTATAAGAAAAGATAAAAACTGAAACTCGATTGCAAAAGTTGTCAGACTAAAAGGAAGATGGAAGATGGATAGAAGAATCCCATGAAACAAGAGTCATTTGAACATTCGAAGAACATGTAAGTTCCAAGAAAAACATCAATAATTTGGACTAAAAGATAAAAAATTTGAAAGTTTTAGATAATACTACAAATGACTATCTCTAGAAGGGTTTCTTAATAGTCATGAATAAAATAGAGATCATCTAGATATTTAGGCTTTATATCAAAATGGAAAACTAAAAGAATCTCATGAGAAACTCACAAATCTATAACAAAAGAAAAAATGAAAGAAAGTGGGAAAATAAAGTTTGCAAGTTTTAGAGGGAAGTCTAAACGTCTAGGCAAGTTTTGCAATTCCACCAAATTAAATGAAGGAAATAGGGACTTAAGAAAGAGAAGGAATGAAATTTTTCTAAAGCTGAAAAAGTTTATACATAGAAAGGATTGTTGAATTTGGAGAAAGAAAGGACAAATAATGTAAAGTGAAAATTTTCAAGTATCTAGAAATTTCTCAAACCAATAAAATAATAAAATATAACAAATATAATCTTAAATTTAGAAATTTCTAAATTACTAGAACTTGGTCAAATGACGGAAGTATAAATAGACACAAGACATTACACCAAAAGTACTTTTTGACCAAGAGCTATCCATTGACGACTTCTTCGATCAATAAGTAATAATAGATAAGATAAGCCAACATAAACTAGCCAATACAAAACTATTTGCATGCACATGGTTATGTATAAATCTTGTCCTCAACCTATAAAACTAGAAATTGCACCTTGGTGTGCAATTGGTACGCCGAAGAGGTATGAAAGGTCAATTAGATAAAATTTTGGTGTATTATTTGTAGACATATGTGTAGTACATGAGGTCAATTGGTAGATCATTTTTCAAATGATGTTGTTTATATAACAAAGGTCTCAATGGAGAAGTGATAGCTTCAAATCAATTAGCATTCACTTGTAAGGATTAAAAAATGATTGGAAAAAGCCTCTAAATGATGAATATAATTAGGCTCCATTATCAAGATGTTCATGTTATATTTGTAATAGGGAGAGAGGAGAGAGAGACATATATGGATAGAAAGAGGGATATATAGAAGGGGGGAAGAGAAAGAGAGATAGAGAGATAGGGGATAGAGATAGAGAGGAAGATAGAGATGGATATGGAGATGGAGATAGAGAAGGAGAGGGATATGGAGAGAAGTAAAGGGATTGATAGAGAGAGAGAGAGATAAATATTTAGAGGGAGAGTGAGGGAGAGTATGAGAGTGGGAGATATAGAAAGATAAAGATAGAGATAGGAATTGATATATAGATAGAGGTAGATAGAGGGAGAGATATAGGAGTAGAGAGAGATGAAGAGATAAGGAGATAGAGATAGAGTGAGAGATAGATAGAGAGGGGAGTGAGAGGAAGATTGAGAGTGTGTGTGAGAGAGAGAGATGGATATATTCATATTTATTATTCAATAAATATATATATTTTAAATATAATTTTTCATTAGACAAAATTATGTATTTGTAATAGTAAATTTATTATAGGAGTCCAGTTTATTTTTTCTCTATCCACCTCTCTATATCTTATCTATATCCCTCTCTTCATTTTTTCTCTTTCTCTCTCTATATCTTATCTCTATCTCCCTCTCTTTTATGTCTTTTTTTATAAGTTTGTCTCTATTTCAAACGTAATGCTACCTTGAGCATAACTCCCCAAGGACACATGCCATTCTTGGATTTTTGGCATGAAACAAGTAATCAAAAGTTAGTTTTTCTTTTCTCTATCTCTCTTTCCCTTTCTATCTCTTATATTTCTATCTCTCTTGCATTATCTCTCTTTTGTCTATTCCTTTCTCTTTCAATATTTATCTCCATCTATATCTCTATTCCTCTTTATCTCTCTACCTCTATATTTCTTTGTCTCTATGTCTTTATTTTTTTCTATTTTCATCTTTATCTCTTCTATTATAATCATACTTGTAAGCTATAATCATATTTGTAAACTATTTGTAATATCATTATTTTCCTCTAGTAAATGTAGAGTACAACTTACAAGTAGCTTAGTATATATTTGAGAATTGTATGCATATTTATCTTGCATATTTAAGAATTGTATGCATAGCAACCTACTAAATATATTTGTTGTTTTAGGGAATACTTCTTGTATAATTGTTGCACACTACTTAAACAATATTAAATATAATTATTGAACAACTAATAACAATTTTATACCTCATCCACTTTAAACATATATATTTTTATAACTAATGAGTGAGTGAGGGAGATCAACCTCAATACGAGAAATCAAGTTGGTAGAATTAGGACAAAAAGGGTGTATAATTTGAAGACTTTATCATATTTCTCCCTGCTTAGGGGTGGCAGATCCCTTGATCACACAACATGATTTTACACTTCACCATATTAGGGTCAAGGCTACTAGCAAGGCAATGCCTTGAGCTACTAATGGTTGATGGATAGACCAAAGGAAGAGGTCTCTCTTGAACTCTATCTCTACCCTTGTACGTAGAAGTGCCCTTGAGTATATCTCTTTATTTGACTATGCAGAAAGGAGTATGATCAACTGAATAATATGCCAAATGACTTTGATCATATGAAATGATGTGTCTTCATATTTCATGACCTTTATACTAGCAACCTAGGCATAAAAAAAAAAATACAAATTCTAATATCATGAATTCCATTTCCTACCTTCTAAATCAAATAATTACTGATAATGGGAAAAGGGCATAATTGTAGCATTCTAAACCATAGAAGCATTATGAGTGGTTTAACTAGACATAAAATCCACTGAACAATAGTTTTTGGAGCAATATACTTCTAATATAAAATTTGATACAATAGTCCCCTAATTGTTACAAGCTTCCAAGTGCTCTTAACATCAAGAGCCACTCCGAAAAGAAGACCCCTTCTCCTCTCATCCTTAGGCTTAGCTAAAGACATCCAATTAGCAAGAGGAATCCCTTGTTTTTCTTTATCCCCTTCCAAATGTAATAAAGTAATAACAATTCAAACCAGGTGGATCGTCGTTATGTGGTTACAGGGTAGTGGCATGTTGTACTCAGCTTTTGATCATCCTTCTTCCATGATGCTTTGATGGATGTCCATACCCTGTTGCAAAGCTCCCATTTCGGCACGGGTAGGGAAGATACTACTGAAAAAGGTTCTGGAATTTGGCTTTACACCTACCAACTGCATTTGCTTGAAAGTTTCTAAAGCCTTCGCAACAAATCCATTTTGCACATATCCTGCAATCATTGCAGTCCATGAGATGAGATCTTTTTCAGGTATCATGTCAAACAGTTCACGTGCCTGGCTAATGCTTGTAGTTTTTGCATGCATGTCTACTAGGGCACTTGCTACTATAATATCTGACAAAGTTCCTCTATCCTTTATGCTTTGATGGATGTACATACTATTCCAAAGCTCCAATTTTGGCATGGTCAAGGAGGATGCTAGCAAAGGTTGCGGAATTTGGCTTTAAACCTGACAATTGCTTTCGCTTGGAAATTTCTAAAGCCTTTTCAACAAATCCACTTTGTGCATATCCTACAAACATTGCAATCGATGAGACCACATCTCTTTGAGGCATCTTGTCGAACACTTCATGTGCCTTGTTTATGTTGATAATTGAATCGCTCGTTTTATTTGCGGGTTTGTTTTGGAGAAGGAATCACAACTTTTCTCAAGTGAAGGATAAAGAGATCGGTATAATCAAAGATAAGCCGTTGTTGTTGTATGTAAATTCCTTGAAGTGAAGGGGCGCAGAAACCTTGTTGAGGATCGTTGTTTTAGATTGTTGTTTGTCGAGGTAGATGGCTGTACAAAGTTTCCATTCAAAGAGGATCGGGAAAAATGAGATCAGCTGTTCAGAAGCCACCATCTGAGATAGACAGTTATTTGCAAAATACATCAGTTATCAAGAGTGCAGAAGCAAGAGGATGAGGTACTGCGAGTGAGAGAAAATGGTGGGACCAAAGTGCAGCGGCTTTCCCCCGACAGAAGAAATAATGTCTTATCACTGACATTACATAGCCTCAACATTAATGAGTCCGTATTTTTAGGTAACCACGAACTTGTCGTAAAATGCATGAACGTGCGTGATCAGTTTAATCACCTCCCACGGTCTATTCAACCGTTGATTTTAATATTTAGCTTGGGCATGTTCATATTGGATACGCCTTCGGCGTAAATAAACCTAAAAAGCAAATACCAATTCAACTATGATACGAAACCTTGCGTTTTTCTTTATGCGTGACTACATATTAACGGAAGCGGCTATCCAGCCATCAGGATGCACCATAGGCATCCGATGGCATTATGTCCAACCCATGAATTAATGCCCCTCATAGCCCGTCAGTGTTGACTGCCACCGCTGCCATTGTCAGATACGTTACGAAATTACTGTCTGCAGCCTTCCGCCGAAGATTCTACCCAGCCTGCGAAATCTTCAAATGTTAATTGCATGCTTTGTATTCAACGGATATGCATTTAGCAGTTATCTGCAATTGTTTGATAAATGAAAAGAATACACCGCAGCTACTGATTAAGCAGAGCAGCCTGGTGGGGGAGATTGGCCTGGTTTTTTGGAGAAGTTCGTTTGTTTGATATGCAATAGCCGCTGCCCATAACAAGAAGTTGTGCACAAAATAGATGTGAAGAGGCGTTAGAAATGTGAAATTTTCAAGCATCGAGCTGCTGAGAGAAACGGCTAAAATCAAATATTGTGCTGGAAAGTTTGTTTCAAGCATTGACAGGTTTAATATCAAACATTTCTGTGCCGCACAAAACCATTTCTGTTTCCACCACCTCCATGAATAGATTCATGCCCAGGCCACAAGGCAAGTGAACAGGATAAACAGAATCTCAGCTGTGAGCCTCGCGCTATCTGCTTCCGGCAGTTGGTGGTTGTTGTCTCCACGGGAGAAGGCAGTTGGGAGGGTAAGGTTGGAGATTTGCATTTTAAGAGCTTCCTACGCTTCTGAACGGAGACTTGTGGTGAAGCACAGTGGTGACCATCTCTAGTTTTATCTGCTCAAAAAGGTGCATGCTTCACCTTTATTTTGCCCACTTTTTTCCCTTTAAAATGAGATTTAAAAACTAAATTTCTTGAAAACATATACTTTTAAAAATATAAACTCTGTTAATAGCATATGCATACAGTAAATAAAGACTTTCAGCTCATTTTTTAAAGCTTTAAACAAATGTTAATAATTTAAAACTTTCTCTCATAAAACGCTTACACCTGTTTTTTTCTTTGCCTGTGAAAACAAAAATAGAGCTTTTTTTTAACGAACTCTTTTGAGAATGTGTAGCCCATATTTTCCCCTTTAAAATGAGTTTGCACAAGTTATAAGGTTAAAAACTAAATTTCTTATAATATACTTTTACAAATCTAAACTCTGTTAATAGCATAATAAAATCGCATATATAGATATATAAGTTTATATTATATTATATTATATAATAAATATTTAATATAATTGTAATTATAATTTAAATAATATTTGGAATATCTTAAATATTTAAATTATATAAATTAATTTAATTATTAATTAGATTCATATAATAGTATATTTAATATATTTATAATTAGAAGTGTAAGATATTAATAATATAATCAATATTTTTTTTATAATTTGATATAGAAATATTAATTATATTATAATATATGAATTATATAATCTAATTTAATTATAAAATTATATTATTATATATTTGTTAAAATATATAATTAATTTTTTGATTAATTACATAATGTATTTTTACATTTGAAAAATTTATCTAAGTTGATGTGTTTGTACATGTTTCTGATATTAAAAGCAACAAAACAAGGGTGTTGTTCCATTAAAACAAGGCAACTACGACCATTCACATCAAATTAACACAAACAACACATTGACAGCAGGTCTAAGACCAAACCATCACCCTAAGCAGAACATATCAAAAACATCACAAAAAACACAACCGATCTAAAGCTACTAGCAGAGTCCATCATGAAAGCATGATATAAAGTCATAGATCACCGAGGGTCATACCAAATATAAATGTACATGTTATTACTATTGCAAACAATCAATAAAATACTCAACAATATATTTACCATTTTTTGTAGATCTGAACCAAACAACATAGAAAATGGATGCAATAAAACTGAAACTCGAGATGGTAAAGAAATCAAGAAATTATTTTCAATCAATTTTGAGTCTTTATTTTTTAAATGAATTCTATATAAGTTGATGTGTTAAATGTGCATGTTAATGCATGATCAAAAAAGTACTCAACATATGTTACCTTTTATGTTGATGTTAATCAAAAAACAACAATAACAAATATGCATTGCAAAGTGTATATGGTAAATAAAATAAGAAATAAAATTCAATCAATTATGAGTTTTTACATATTATATAGAATTATATTATAATATTTACATGATAATTTAATCTATTAATATAATATATAATATATATTAAAAACAATTTTAATATAATTTACTAAAAATGTATTAAATTATATATTAGATGTAGTATATAATTTTAATTTGTGAATAGATTTTTTTCATATAAAATATAATAATTTTTTAATTATATTTTAAGATAACAAGTAAATAAATGTTTAGAATGAATAAAAAGTAATTAATCTTCAAATGAAAAATATTTTCAAATAATAGTTTAACTTTTTGTGGTGGAAAATTACTTTGTGGTGAAAAAGTGTCTTAAAATTGAAAATTTACAATAAAAAGTTTATGTGAGGATTCTTGTTTAACCAATGAGATTGAGAAAAAATAATTTTGAAAATTTGAAAAGTTAAAAAAAATTACATTTTTACTTTAAAAAATTAAAATATAATGTATCAAAAAAAAAAGAATTTTGATTGCATGGTAGGAACTAATAAATTATAAATTAGAACTTATAATAATTAAATTATGCATTAATTTTAATAGCATATGTGAAATATATTTTGAGTCAATAATTGTAAATTAATTTTAGATATTGACATTAATATAATTAATAACATTATAATTGCAATGGTAGACATGTTATTTTCAATTACATTATTCTTTAAGTGGTTTTTTTCATTGTTTAGTACTAAGGTTTTGTTAATTTTTAAGCTACATGTTTGGATAATTTTTAGGTAGAAGTGAATATGGAAAAAAAATCAATCAAGAAATATGACATTCTATCATAGTCAACATAAAATATATTTCTATTACTTAAAAATTGAATAAGAAAAAAAATCAATGGAGAAATATGAAATTCAATCAAGAAATATGAAATTCTATATATTGAGGATAAAATTATATTTCTATTATTTTGATATTAGCATATTGTATTATATTTCTATTATTTTTATATTAGTATATTGTTTTGTGCAACTTGATCCTAATTTTTTATATACTATTTTGCAATAGGTCATTTAAATCATTCTTATAATATTTTGAAGCTCAAAGGAAAGTGTGAATAATAAGGTGAAGTTGGTTAAAATTCAATTAATTAATTTTATTTATTATTACTTAAATTTTAAAAAGGTGTAATGATTATGTTAATAATCAAGATAGTTCTTTTTTTTTAACAAGATTGAGGAGTAATAGTCATCTTTTTTTTTCCAGAATGGGTAGAAAGAATAAATGGGAATTACTATACGAATTAGATGTGCAAGATATTCCCAATCAAGCAAATCATTTCTCAAATGAGGACCTTGAATGGACACCTATTGGAGATGACAATGGTGAGATGGACTTATGTGCTGTAATCCCTCTTGAAAGACTTCCTCACTTTGTTAAAGGAGAAGGTTTATTGGAGAGTATAGAGACAACATTTATATGTAAATTACATAGAAAGAACAACATTGCAAATTACACCAACCACACTACATAGATGTACTCATGTCTATTGAAGAAAGATGTATTGAATGCATGGAAAAGAGTGCACTCCATTCGATCAAAATAATGAGGATGATGCAAAATGAGAATGCACAGAAATGTTTGATATTAAACCTGTCAATGCTTGAAACAAACTTTCCAGCACAATATTTGATTTTAGCCGTTTCTCTCAGCAGCTCGATGCTTGAAAATTTCACATTTCTAACGCCTCTTCACATCTATTTTGTGCACAACTTCTTGTTATGGGCAGCGGCTATTGCATATCAAACAAACGAACTTCTCCAAAAAACCAGGCCAATCTCCCCCACCAGGCTGCTCTGCTTAATCAGTAGCTGCGGTGTATTCTTTTCATTTATCAAACAATTGCAGATAACTGCTAAATGCATATCCGTTGAATACAAAGCATGCAATTAACATTTGAAGATTTCGCAGGCTGGGTAGAATCTTCGGCGGAAGGCTGCAGACAGTAATTTCGTAACGTATCTGACAATGGCAGCGGTGGCAGTCAACACTGACGGGCTATGAGGGGCATTAATTCATGGGTTGGACATAATGCCATCGGATGCCTATGGTGCATCCTGATGGCTGGATAGCCGCATCCCATATTAACCACTTCTGTGCCCACACACAACATTGAATGTCTCCATATTATATTACATACGCCTTCTTGTGCTAACACTCAGAGCAGTAGATGCAACTACATTAATGGCAGAAAAAGCAGGGGAAGCCGTTGTCGAAGTGAGGATAACATCAGTGGTAAGACCGGCCATCCGAACCCCCAGACAGACTATGTACCTCTCCAACCTTGATCTTGGCTGGTTAGCCATCAACAACGTTCAACGGCTTTTCTTCTATGCACAGTGTCCTTTGAACGAATACTCTTCATTAATAGAAAGAATGAAAAAAGCCTCTCCTCTGTTTTAGTGCATTTCTATCCTGGCTGGTCGGTTGAAGAAGGGAGAATCTGGCAGAACGGAAGTTGATTGCAACGACGAAGGCGTGGAATTTAGGGAGGCATCAATTGACATACCCTTCCAAGATTTGGAAAAAGATGGGTTTCGGCGTAAGCCCTTCTTCCCAAAGCTTGTCCATGACGTCAATCTTTATGCGGATGAAAATCACAGTAGACCTCTTCTGTTGATACAGGTATGTAAACAATCTTTATTAAAGATCACAATTTTTTACAATTTATGTAATTGTTTAAAATTGGTTTTGGATTATATTGGATGATAATTTTTTCATCAACGATCTAGATTACATTCAGTGATGTTTATTAGAATGATGGAGTGCTTTTTATAGTAAGATGGAATAGTAGCAGGTCAGGACAGCTTAAAATGAAAGAGATGAGATTCTGGTTTGCTATTATTCTTTTTTTCCCTAAAAAGCACTTTATCATTCTGATGATGGATCCAGAGATGATAAAGTGGTATTTGAAAATAAAGATATAATAGGAGAGACCACAACAGCTTAAAATGAAAGGGGTGAGATCCTGGTATGCTGCTACTTTATTTTTTGTCTCAAAAAATATTCTATCATTCTAATGACAGATCCCAGCATTGAAAGAGTGTTATTTGAATCAAATGATAAAATGGTAGCAAACCAGAACATTTTAAAAAGAAAAGAATAAAATCCTGGTCTGCTAGTATTCTATTTTTTGTCTCAAAAACTATTTTATCATTCTGAAGATGAATTTCGAGATGATAAGTGTTATTTAAATCAAAAAGATAGAATAGTAGCAGAGCAGGACAGCTTAAAATGAAAGGGGTGAGATTCTGGTCTACTACTATTCTATTTTTTTATCTCAAAAGGTACTCTATCATTCTAATGATGGATCCCAGGATTGATAGAGTGTTATTTGAATCAAAAGATAGAACGGTAGCAAACCAGAACATTTTAAAATGAAAAGGTGAGATCCTAGTTTGCTACTATTCTATTTTTTTCTCAAAAAGTATTCTAGCATTCTGATAATAGATTCCAAAAGGTGATCCTAAATGTCATCTATAAATAGATCATGAAATATGATTCAAAACATTAAACCAAAAGAAAACAATTTTAAACAACTTTAACTTATTTTATATCAGTTGTGAAACCCTTACGGTTTTTTTTCTCTTGGGTATTTTAGGTTACAGCATTTCAGGGAGGCGGTATATGCATCGGAACTACTTGGCATCACGTTATAGGAGATGGAAATTCGTATTGGCATTTCATGACATCGTGGGCAGAGTGTAGCAGAGGCCTCTCCCTTTCCAAACCTCCTCAGCACACAAGAACAGTTTTCAAACGAGATAATCAGAGGCCCTCAATTTCTTACAAAGCCCATGAGATAATAAGCAATGGGATTTCAGGGGCCAAGATTTTCAAGTTTGTGTCTGACAATACATGTGGCAGCCGGAACGTGGAAAAGCCAATCGAGGCTCTCCATAAATGGGCGGATCCGAAAAGGAAAACGGAAGTGATCTACTCAACATTTTGCTTTACAGAAGACATAATACAAGACTTGAAACAACGAAGCGGGGCTTCGTGTTCTTTTGTTGCAGTGGCCGCACAATTTTGGAGATGTGTAATGAGAGCTCGCGAGGTGCCCGAGGAAGAAGCCGTTTATTTCGCATTGCTGGGTGATTAGTGTTAAGCGCTGAAGCCCAACGGACACTTTGTGTTTCCCACCAATTGCTGACTCTTCAGCTTCTCCAATACATGTTTATATTTGCTGCTATATCATTTGTATTGGTTGGTTGCTAATAAAATATTTCTCTGCTCTTAGTGTGGACGTAGCCATTAATGGTGAACCACGATAAAATATCGGTGTCATCTCTTGTGTATTCTGTTTTGTTTCTTTATTCTTTGTTTTTGCATCTTCATCTGCACTTCGTTTAACTTTTTCAATTGGTATCAGAGCTGTACGGTGACGGTATAGCTGATTGGGAAATTGGTGATGAATTTCCTGAATTATGGAGGAAGCGAAGATAGAGAAATTCTCGGGTCAGAATTTCGGTTTGTGGAAGGTGCAAATGGAGTCATTGCTGATAAAGCAAGACCTCTCACTCGCGCTTGATGGGAAAGCGAAGAAGCCAAGTTCTATGACATATGAGGAGTGGGAGAAGCTGGACAGGAAGGCAAAGGCGACAATTTTCCTCTCGCTGTCCAGTAATGTATTGTTCAATGTCTCAACAGAAAAAACTTCGAAGGAATTGTGGGATAAACTTTCTTCGATGTACGAGATGGCTTCAGCGTCTAATAAAGTTTTTATTATGAAAAGGTTGTATAACCTGAAAATGAAAGAAGGTGGAATTGTGTCCAACCACCTTAATGATTTTAATACGCTGGTTACTCAGTTAGTTTCAGTGGGCATCAATCTGGATGATGAAATTAAAGCAATTTTATTGCTGTGTTCGCTACCGAACAGCTGGGAAGGAGTTGTTATGGCTGTGAGTACTTCTGTGGCTGCGAAAAAATAAATTGAAGTTTGATGATGTTGCTGCTACTCTTCTCAGCGAAGATATGCGAAGGAAGAACCAAGAGAACTCTTCAGGCGAAGCTCTAACTGCTGTTAGTAGAGGAAGGCCTCATCATAGAGGCAAAGACAATAATAGGAGAAGATCTAAATCTGCAAAAAGATCAAAATCCAGAGGCAGAATTGGCGACTGCTGGTTTTGTGGTAAGCCTGGTCATACAAAAAAAGATTGTTATTCCTATAAGAAGGCACAAGAAAAGGTTAAAGACAGCGAGGTTAATGTTGTTTATGAACACAATGATAGTGTTTTGGTTTTGTCCGTAAGCGAAGTTACTTCAGACTTGTGGGTTTTAGATTCGGGTGCGTCTTTTCATGCTACCTCTTGTACGGATGCCTTCTCTAATTATCAGGCAGGACAGTTTGGGAATGTTTATTTGGGGGATAACAAATCTTTAGAGATCGTTGGTAAAGGGGATGTTCTCTTACAATCCAAGAATGGTACCACATGGCTTTTGCAAGATGTTAGACATATTCCAAAACTCAAGAAGAACTTGATTTCTATCAGCCAACTTTTTTCACAAGACTGCAATACTTTTTTCTTTCCGGATTCGTGGAAAGTCAATAAGGGTGCTCTGCAGATTGCCAAAGGAGATAGAGTGGGCAGCTTATATGTTTTTGAGAATGATTCTCAAGTGGGAGCTGCTATGGCACTGACAAACAATGAGACCGTACTTTGGCACCAACGTCTTGGACACATGAGTAAAAAAGGTCTTGAAGTGATGGTTAGAAGAGATCAATTACCGGGTTTGCAATCAGTGGATTTGGACTTTTGCCAACATTGTCTTTATGGCAAACAGAAAAGGGTCAGCTTCTTGAAGACGGGACGTGAAAAGCGTATTTCACCTTTGGAGCTTGTCTACTCGGATGTCTTTGGACCGACTGAGGTAACTTCTCTTGGAGGGGCTAACTATTTTGTAACTTTCCTTGATGACTGCACTAGGAAAGTCTGGATTTTTATGATTAACAGGAAGTCTGAAGTTTTTAGCAAATTCAAAATTTTTAAAGCTTTGGTTGAAAATCAAAGTGGACATAACATCAAATGTTTGCAAACGGATAACGGTGGTGAATTTTGTTCACTAGAGTTTGATAATTTTTGTGCTGAGAATGGTATTCGGAGGATCAAAATTGTTCCTTTTACACCTCAAGAAAATGGGGCTGCAGAGAGGTTAAATAGAACAATTTTGGAGAAAGCACGTTGTATGCTTTCCAATGCAGGATTGGGAAAAGAGTTCTGGGCTGAAGCTTGCAACACAACCGTTTATTTAATTAATCGAAGTCCCTCATCGCGGTTAGATTTTGGTATTCCAGAGGAGGAGTGGCTTGGAAAGCGTATCTCCTATTCACATCTTCGGGTGTTTGGATGTGAAGCATTTGCTCTTATTCCCAAGGAGAAAAGATCCAAACTGGACCCCAAATCTCAGAAGTGCATCTTTGTTGGGTATGGCGAAGATCAGTATGGATTTCGATTGTGGGATCCTGTCGCCAATAAGATTATTCACAGTAGGGATGTGGTTTTTAATGAGCATGTTTTTCCAGCTTTGCAGACAAAGGCAGTAGTTTCTACAGAATATGTACCCCTCTCAGTTTTTGAGAATGCTCATTCCTTTTCAGGCAATTCGCCGGCAGGTAATGTAGGTGGAATAAATAATTCACCCACCTCTGTTTTAACACCCCCTGTTTCTTCTACCTCTGTGTCCTCGGGGGGTGAACACTCCATACAATCTTCTGTGTCTTTGGATTCTTCCTCTCCACAGTTAGCGGATACCGCTCTTTTCCCATGGCAAAGGGAATTACATTATGATACTGCTTTGCCTGACATTGGTCGGGCTCCACACTTTGGCGAGCCTATGGTTTTGAATATCTTGCCGTCTTCCTCTAAAGCAAACAATCGTGGCCATCGTTCTTTTTCATCCGGTTTGGATGAGGGAATACCCGTGGCTAGCAATTTTTCTGTGCCTCTTTCTCAACCCGTGCCAGTTTTGGGCCACATTCCAAGTGTGCGTGGCAGTTTCAGTCACAATGTGCAGGGAATTGAGTGTGCAGGACAAGGTCTGCTGTCCTCTAACTCTTCACTTGGCACGCCTTTCTTTCAATCTCCATCGCAGCCTTCCTTTCACCCTTCGCCGGTTTCACATTTTGGGACGCAGGCTTCTAATCTTGAGTCGCGAGCTTCTGTAGACTCTACTCCACCTTCCTTACCTTCTTTGATGCGCTTAGCTCCTTCACTTGATGCGCAGTCCATACAACATCAGTCGGTTGGTATGCAGGGGCAGACGGTTGGAAACATGGCACAGGGGATTATGTCGTCAGGGGATATACAGAAGCACAGTCATGAAGAACATGTTTTGAATAGAGGCGTTTTGCAAAACGAGGTAACAAGTATTCCAAATCAACTACAGCGAATGAATCTAGATGATTCTAATTTGCCACAAGAGGTTCCTCAGTTACGGAGGTCTACCCGGGAGAAGAGATGTCCTTCAAAATTTTCTGATTATGAGTTATTGTTTTCAAAAGAGGCTGAGCCTGAGCTTTTAATTATTGATCAACCTGAACCAGCTACTTTTAAAGAAGCTTGTCAAGCAACTGATTCTGATAAATGGCATGACGCAATGCAAGATGAAATGAGTTCATTGCAGGCTAATAACACTTGGGATTTAGTGCCGCTTCCACCTAATCACAGACCCTTGAAAAATCGTTGGGTGTATAAGTTGAAAGAAGAGGATGCAGGCAGGAAACGTTATCGTGCCAGGCTGGTTGTCAAAGGGTATGCTCAACAAAAAGGCATTGATTTTAATGAGATTTTCTCTCTAGTTGTGAGAATGAATACAATACGGGCAGTTTTGGGTTTGGTTGCAGTTTGGGATCTTGAACTTGACCAGTTGGACATCAAGACAATTTTTCTACATGGTGATGTTGATGAAGAATTGTACATGGAGCAGCCGGAAGGTTTTAAACAACAAGGACAGAAACATCTTTATTGCAAGCTGAAGCGCAGCTTGTATGGGCTCAAACAAGCCCCGCAACAGTGGTATATTAAGTTTGATCGCTTCATGATTGAGCACAAGTTTTTCAGGTGTGACGCGGATCCATGTGTTTATTATAAGCAAATTTCTACTGGTGAATTTGTTATTCTCTTGCTCTACGTAGATGACATGTTGGTAGCTGGTACTAGTAAGAGGATTGTTTCTGAGTTGAAGGAGCAATTAGCTACACGGTTTGCTATGAAAGACTTAGGTGCAGCCAAGAAGATTCTTGGTATGACGATCAGTAGAGATAGACGTAAGAAAGAACTCATATTATCACAAGAGGCATATCTTAACAAGGTTATTGATAGATTTGGTATGGCTGATGCAAAAGTTGTTTCTCTTCCTCTTGCTGCTCATTTCCATTTGTCTTCTGATTTGAGTCCAAAAACCCAAGAGGATAAAGATTTTATGGAGAACATTCCTTATCGATCTGCAGTTGGCAGTATTATGTATGCCATGGTTTCCACTCGCCCTGACATTGCTCATGCAATGGGAGTTGTGAGCAGGTTCATGAGCAATCCCGGGAAGTCTCATTGGGAAGCAATCAAGTGGATTTTAAGGTATCTTAAAGGTACTGCTGATTATGCTTTGTGTTTTGGTGGAAATAATGTTCCGCTACAAGGTTTCACTGATTCTGACCTTGGCGGAGATTTGGATAAACGCCGGTCTACCACTGGCTATGTTTTCTTATTTGTTGGTGCTGCCATTAGTTGGGTCTCAAGGCTGCAACATTATGTTGCTCTTTCTTCTGCTGAAGCTGAGTATTTGGCTCTTTCTGAAGGTGCTAGGGAGATTATTTGGTTATAGCTATTGTTTAGCGATTTGAGGTGTCAACAACGAGAGTATGTTCTGTTTTGTGATAGCCGTAGTGCCATCTTTATGGCTCACAATCATTCATCTCAGTAGCGTTCCAAACACATTGACCATCATGCTCATTACATTCGTCATGTGGTTGAAGAGGGCAAGTTAAAGGTTGTAAAAATTGACACAAAGGTCAATCCGGCAGATATTTTTACCAAAGTTGTAGGCAAAGAGAAGTTCGAATGCGCCAGGACTTCTCTTGGTCTGGTTAAGAAGTAACCATAAATTTAGAGCAGGGGAATGGTTGGCGGTTGCAACTTCCGTTGGACTTCAAGTGGGAGATTTGTTAAGCGTTGAAGCCCAACGGACACTTTGTGTTTCCCGCCAATTGCTAACTCTTCAGCTTCTTCAATACATGTTTATATTTGCTGCTGTATCATTTGTATTGGTTGGTTGCTAATAAAATATTTCTCTGCTCTTAGTGTGGACGTAGCCATTAATGGTGAACCACGATAAAATATCGGTGTCATCTCTTGTGTATTCTGTTCTGTTTCTTTATTCTTTGTTTTTGCATCTTCATCTGCACTTCGTTTAACTTTTACAACGAAACATATATCCATCTAGTTTTGAGGAGGCGATGGTTTGTTGGTCTTATTAGCAAAAAGAAGTAAAATATTGAATTTCATTTTCAGTGATGAAAAGGGGAAGAAGATATGAGGTGTTGAAAATGTGAAATGGTGCTTGGAATTTGGAGTGTCGCGTAGAATATTGGAGGGTAGGAGCTGCGCAAGGGGAATGAGGAACCCGCGCTAGGAGGAAGAGAAGAGCCAGCAACAGAAAATAGATGAGTATGGGCACGTGAGGGAGAAAAAGTCGGCATAGCCAAAGGAAGAGTAGAGATCGCCAAGTTAAAAAAGACTACACAGATTTGGAGGAGGGTCGCACAACAGAGAGGGAAGTATAACAAAGAGGCAACTTATGAAAATTTAGACATGAAAACAGAGGAAGGATAGGAATCGATGCAAAGAAGTTGCACAGAGTAAGGAGGTGTAGAGAGGTGAACAACAAAGGTTCAATAAAGAATAAAATGCATGTTGAAGGGGGGTGCGTAGCAAGGGAATTAAGTAGTTGGAAAATCAAGAATTGATTTACATGCAGATTGTATAATGCCTATTGCCTGTGAAATGTTGAAATCAATAAAAATAATTGAGCTGCAACTAAGTTTATAGTGTCATTTAAAATTGACAAAAAAAATTGAGATTGAGATTGTGTTAGATGCTTATTTCAATGGTCTGATAAGACACTTGAAATCTAAATTACACCAATAACATGCATTTTTTACAAATTGAAAGTATATTGTTGAGTTCTTAAGTTTATATTATGGTAACAATTTTTCTTTCTTTAATTTGAGGTTTACCATTCAATTTTTCTTTCTTGGACCCAAATTTGAAACTCTTCCTTTGGTAACTTGTTTTATAATTTCATCCAATAATGAGTGCTTCCCTCTAGGTAGTACAAAATCAAGTGATTTATCTACTTACCAAACACTATTCACCCACGTATTGTGCTCTGTTTTATGGTTCCTACTCTACAATTGAAAATGGTGTAGATTTTATGATCATCTCCATGGGTTCTTGGTTGTCTTATCAAAATGAATTTATTACTTTCTAATTTCTTCATACACCTTTGACTATTGTGGAGATTTACAATGAGAAAGTACGATTCAACTATTTTTCTTGAGCCCTACACAAAGTTCTGTAGGATGATTTCACTATTTATGGTATTATAGGTAAGGTTTGCTAAGGGATTTTAGTTCATATTTCACATGAACAACAATAGGTATTAAGTATCATCATGTTTTTTTTGAATCTTATCTTTAGACGATAGTTAGCCGATAACAACAATAGGTATTAAGTATCATGATGTTTTTTTTTAATCTTATCTTTAGCCGATAGTTAGCCGATAATATTGTGGATGAAGTTTGAGCCGTAAACCTGTCTGACGCTGGGAAACTTGTCTGTTGTTCAGAAAACGTCGTCAGAAAACCAGCTGACAAATAGAATTCAGTGCGTTAATATCTACCAACAATGTGAACCAACTACTCATCACCAACGTGGGATTGCTGCTCATTCTTATCCTTATCCAAGTTTACCAACGTAGCATTGTTGCTCATTCTTTATCTTCAGCACCGCTATTGTTCACCGACTGCAGGAGATTAACTCCCAGTAGTTGTTATAAATAAGATTGTATTGAAGTAGTTAAACTGTGAAGAACTTTGCAGAGTATTGTATTGAAGTAGATAATGATCCATTTCACATCGCATGTATGGGAAGAACTCTGCAGAGTTCTGTATCTGCAATTGCCATCAATTCTCGTTTGGGTTTTATGTTATTAGTATGGTCACACAGAAGCCTTCTACACTGCTATTATGGTGCACATCCAGGAGAAGCTGTTGCACCAACAATAACAGACCAAAAGAAGGTAATAAAATTTATTTATGTGATCTTCATGTCTCCACTTTCATGAAAAGTAGTTTAAAAAAACTCATTTCTTAGCAAATTATGTTAGCTTTCTGTACATGTATATACAGTAGAGGTAATCTGCATATTAAACCACTTAGTACACATTAAATTAAACTTTCTTGGACATCCTGAGTCATATTACCAGCTTCCTATTCCAATGAAATTTACACTTATATATTGCTATTCTGTCTGTGGACAATTGAAGTGCTGAAAGCTATACAAGACAAAATGAGAAATACAAAGTGGGACCCAGTGAAGATCCTTGCAGTGGAAAGGGACGCTGGAATGTCAACCATGGTTATGAGACCCAAAATAAGGTGGTCTATGAGATTATAAAGGCAATAACAACTTTACATTTTCATCACAATACCTGATGAGAAATTTTTTAGGCAACGTGGCCATGGAACCATAAACTAAAACTCTTCTGATTCTGATCTACCACTTCAATTTGCAGTAACCTAAAAATAAACACAACCTGATACACTGTTTGCTATCTATAACTCTTAACTCAAACCTTACCGCAGAGATCCCCATGTCATTGAATCAACTCCCACAACAGTACAAAAAGTGATAAATTTGGTCAAATCCCCTGTATTTGACAACTATGATATTACCTGAGATGACCAACTTCCTGGTAAGCAAATTGCTTAATGATGTCTTACACGACGGGGTCAAGATGAGCTTTGATAGCCCCAGTGGGAGGAGGCCCGCCACTCACCAGCTTAGGAGCAGCACAATCTAGGCCATATCCAAAGGCCCAAATAGGAAAAACTCTGCCTCCAAATATTCTAAATTGAGAGGAAATTCAAGCAACTCTATATCTTTAGTCTGTACTTTCTCAGGACGGTATCCTCCATCTTACCTGTGCTTCAAAATTGCTGCTACCTCACACACACACAAACACCATAAACTGTAGGCACATAAAAACCAAAAACCTGCAACATAATGTACAAGAACCCTTTTTTTTTTTTTAATTGGGCTATACAGGTATTGGTGAAACAGGTGGCCTGGAAACATCCTTTGCACGATGATAACTGAGCCAGGGAGCCACGTGGAGTGTGTTGCATTTCAAAAAAATCTAGAATGATCTACGTTAATCAACAAATTTAGATTATATCAATCCCAATCCCTTCGCCTTCGGTGTAGCACTTGGTATGAGAAACAAAAGGCATTAGAACCTGTGTATTGGGGATTGCCACCACCTCTAAAGCATTGATTTTGATAGGATTTTCATTGAGTTAATCTTGTCGAGAGGTTTTGGTCATTGGTTTTCTTCTTATCTTCATGGGTGAAGAAAACATTGAACAAATCTATCGGCGCAACATTGCACCCCTCGTGTGTAAGTGCTAGTTCTAGGCTATGTTATTTTTTACTTTTTTACAAGATCTTTGAACCATGAACAAGGTTGAGTCTTAATATGTTATAAAATTATAAAAATGGATGTGTGGTCTAATTTTTATTCTGGGTCATCTTATTCATGTGTGTCCTTTTATATTAGTAGACCTAGTTTTTATGATGGGGATGAAGGTTAAGATTGTTATATTGATATCTCATTTAGATATGTTGATAGTTTTATGTCATTTTTTTATACTAGTCTAAATCTCAATGCATCTAGGAAATTTTTTAATAAAATTGTAAGCCAACAAAATAATATTCAACTCCAAATAAAGAGGCTTGAGGTTGATCCATAGTCCAAAACCAAGCTTGCAACCACAAGAAATCAAATGACTAAGTAGTTGATGAAGGAATTATCCTTGGATGCAAATGTCCACTAAGTTTTGGTGATAACATTCTAAAGAAATTTTTTTTGGTGATTTGATTGTGTTGAATCCTCAAGTTAGTCCACTATGCTTTAAAGTGATATCTAATAACTAAGACTATCCTTTCTCCTATGATAATCAATATGACATGACATGAAATAAATATTATGAGTATGGAATTTTTCCTTTATTACAATCTCTCAAAGTGCACATAAATCTTAATGAATTCTAGGACAATTCATTCATGGCCAAATAGACATTGGGAAACTTGTCTTTGTTGTGATATTCTTGTCCTCGTAAAAATTTAATAGATTTCCATGAGGGAAATAAAATTTTGGATATAAGATATTTGTCATGACATCCTTTCTCTATAACTTGTGGATGAGATAGTCTAACCTATGCACTTGTGTGGTATCATTCTCCTTCTAGGGGACTCCTACATCACCAATAACATCTCTTTGTTTTTGTCAAATATGGATTTTTTATGTTCTTTGCATCATGCAACCAAACTAGTTGCACCAACATGTTAGGGTGGCTAGGTGAATGTTAGATGAGGTGTTGTTTCATTCCCCAAGTGTCTCAATACTTCCAACATACATGGTTCTGACAAAGTCTCTTAAGAGACCTAAGAAGAAAAAATTTACCAAATTTGGCAGAGTGATTCTTGAAATTCATGGCAACTAGGAATGTTATTTTTGGACCTACAACTAGATATGGGGTCCCTCCACAATAAAATCTCTCAATTTTTATCAATTCAAAACCATTTGAATATGAAAACAATGAATAATACATTCTTACAAAATATGTTATTAGTGTTCAACATGTTGCTTCCAAGAGCCATATTTATGTTCTTTCTCTTGTGGAACCAAACCAACTATGCAAACATGTTGGGGTGGGTGGGTGAATTCTAGGAGAGGCCCTATTTTTTTCCCAAGTGTCTTGATCCTTCTAGCCTACATGATTTAGGCAAAGTCTTGTAAGAGACTTTGACAAAATAATTCTTAGAGTTCCTGGGGCCGAAGAATGTGTTTTAGACGTACATATGGGTCTGGGATCCTTCCACTATAACTCTCTCAATTTTTATGAACTCAAAACCTTTTTACCAAGCTAACAATAAATGCATTCTCGTAAATTGCTTGAGTGGCATTCAACATAATGTTTCCAAGAGCCATATTTTACATTCTTTGTGTCATACGACCAAACGGACTGCTCCTACACATTGGGATGATCAACCATGATGATACTATTTTATTTGCATATAGTATGCTACATTTATCCCTATTTAAGAAAAATTGGCATGTTTAAATGCATTGTTGAAATTTTTAATTGATGAAAGGATGCATAGATCATGTGTTTTGAGGTGCTTATAGTTGCATGCAAATATTTTTTTGAATGTTTCAATTTTTCATCTCTTCCTTGCACGTATGTACATGTTTTATGGTTAACCCACTGTAGGATCAGATAAATAATTCTCTAGACCCTTCCAAAGTTGAAGGGTGACAATAAATTTTGGAGAAGATTGGAAACTCTAGGACTAGTTGCATAATTACAAGACGTGTTTTCTCTAGTTGTGATTATATTTCAATGGATGAACTACCCTCATTAGCTTGATCAAATCCATTCTCAATTATTGACTTGATGATTGCCATGCATAATTGGGAATTTTGATTAGTTTGAAATAAAAAAATTTATTAACTTGAGTGTCTCTCAATGAAAATTGCTTCTTGATACACCATGAATATACATTTCACATGATCTTGACAGAATCTCTCTTAGTCCAAATTGTGACACTTTTGTAAGCATGAGTTTCTAGACTAGACCACTAAAAAGGTCCAAATTAGTTGGTCTTTCACCAGTCAAATATCTAGTTTAGTCCCTAGATCTTAGCCTAGGAAAATAAGGCCCAAAATAAAAAAAAGGGTCATCATCTCTTTGAAGTAGTTAGTTCCTGCATTTCTTATTAAGAAGAAAAAAAGTCATCCTTCTTTGTAATTCACCCTACTTGGGGCCCATTTGAATGCCAGTAAGTAGAAATTTTTCCTAACTATTTAGTAGCTCCAAATCCCTCTCTAAGGAGAGTTGGGCCTACTCATTTAGATGGAGGTGATTCTTACTTATTTTCTCTGTAGTTGTATCTTCAATTTTTAACTTGTGTTGCATGTTGAAAATTACAATACTTTATGTATTGTTTCATATGTTAGTGTGTAGGCATTCTCATAAAACATAAAACAAAAACAAAATTCCTTTTACGAGAGCTTTTAGTATTTTAAATTTTGTTCAATTGGTTTAGTGTTTATATTTCATTCCATTTCAGTATTCAATTCTACAGTGTGTGATAGAATAGAGGTTTGATTCAATACACATGTGTGATTGGATAGATGTTCAATTTCAATTCAAATTTATATTTTGTAATTGTGTGATAAAATATGTGTTTGTTATTTAGAAAAAATGTGCACTAGATAATAGAATATCCAAACAATAGGGATTGTTATCTCAACTATCACGATCACTTGAGAATTGAACTAACATTTTAAACCCCCCTAAAATGACCTTACCATATACAATTCTCCAAACACCAATCAAGTTGATAAATTAAATGATTGTGATTTTGATGAATATAATGACCCCGTCATTTTTAGTACCATTCTTGAGGAAGGAAACCTCAAATTACGATGCTGGTAAGGTTTGATATATAACTTCACAGTTTACCAAAGTGATGGAAGAATTGGCTAATCTCAAAACTAACATTCTCCTTCACTTGAACACCATGTTGGATGGAGTACAAGAAAATAAGAAAACTACCAAGAATTTAGCCATTTACTACCCTCAATGCAAGGAAAAACACCCACTTAGAGAATTCCCTCTAAATCAACCAGAGTTGTGTGGAATTTGTGAGAATAAGCACCATGTCGATGACTGCAAACTACTTCCTAATATTATAAACCACTTGAGAAATATGGAACAAGTTGACAAGGATCTCAACTTCATTATTTAAAGGCAACCTAGTTCTAGTTTAAACCCATATCACAAAAAATTCATCCCTAGAACTTAGGGACCAAACCCATGGTCTAGACCTTGGGGTAGCCCACCTTTACTGATTCCTCCACCACAAGCTCCCCCACCATGGGGATCACGCTAGACCCCAACTGAGTGGATTCATCCATATTTAGCCACACCTTAGGGTCAAACCCAAATTTGTATCAACAATCTTGAACTTCTCAATCTAATTAGGGACAATGACATTATGGGAACCAACTTCAAGCCTTGCTACCTAGCCCATCCTAGCCTTCACCTTCCAATGTAAATGTGAAATTTAATCAACCAAAAATACTATCTCATCCAATCCCAAACCCAAAAAATAATCAAGCCCAACAACCAATTTACAACTTAGAGCAAAATACCGTAGCATTAAGTTTAATTAAATAAATGATATTCGCCTAAGGTTGCAAATAATTCCAACAAAACCTTCCTCTAAAGAACCACCAATAGCCCCACCAACTAGTACTAAAGATAAATCTATTAAACTGGAAGGATCTAGAGATCATCATGTCCCAATATTGATTCATTTTCCTAAGCAACTGCAACAAAATCATGTTGTTTTGGATAGCTCTAGAGGGCTTATGAATACCCTAGAGGAGTCTCAATTGCTTAGAAAGCTCTGAAAGATTAACATCGAGGTCCCCCTACTATAGGTTATTAATGAAATTATTGAGATTACCAAACCATGAAGAGCCTATGTTTAAAATTCCCTAGAAGAAAGAAGAAATTACCACCCATTATTCAAGTGGGAAGGAAAATCTCAAAATGTCTTTTCTGGAAAATTGATTCCACAAAAATATGGGGATCCCAAGAGTCCTGTCATTTCATTGAGTATAAAATGGATGTCAGTATCAAATGTACTGATTAGTTTTGGAGCTACCATTGATGTCATAACCTCAGACACCACATATGAGTTTTCCATGAAAAATAATTAGCTTATGACCATAGTCTTACAGCTGTCTAATCAACCCAATACCAAACCTAGGAGGGTACTAGAAGGTGTTATTATTACAATAGACACATGGGTGTACCTTGTATATTTTCTTGTCCTTTGAGGAAAGAAGAAGAAATATGAATATCCAATCATATTGGGTTGCCCTTGGTTAGCTACAATTACAACTCTCATCAATTGTTGATTAGGAAGCATGACCATTTAAAATAGAACTAGGCTTTAAAAGTAATTATCCATTTATCAACCCACTAAACCTTCCATGCAATATGAGAACAAGTTGTGGATAGATGACATGAAAAACTTCTATGAAGAGGATGCTTTCATCTTAGCCATGGTCACAATAGTCAAACACTTGAAAGAATATCAAGATCAAAAGGATGACGAAGAATTATCCTCACAAGAAACACCACAAGATGACTAAAAATGTTTCTAGATGACCCAAGAAAACTCGTGGAACACACTTAATTATCCTTTAATGGGATAACATACCCTCATAAAATTTAGGAGCATCTAAGGACAATGCACAAACTCCTCCTTCATTCTTGTACCCTAAACACGTTATTCAAAGGAGTTCACACTATACAAACAAGAACAAAATAGATCACCATATAGCTCAACAAACAATTATTCATCAACAATGGGTTGACAAACAACGAATAAGTACAACTCAAACATTTATTCATCAACAATGGGTTGACAAATAGCGAATAAGTACAACTCAAACATATATGCCTTCATATGGGAATACAAGGATATGAGGGGGATTCATTTAAATATTTGTACGCACCATGTATCTATATGCAAAGGATTTCTATATAGTGAGGTATCCTCAAAGAAAGATCAACCCTACTCTAAGAGAAATAGTGAAGGAGGATATAGAGAAGTTGTTGTAGGTGGGGTTCATCTACCCCATTTTTTATAGCCAATGGGTCTCCTCATTGGTCATAGTCCCCAAAAAGAATGGGAAATGGAATGTGTGTATAGATTGCATGGAGTTAAATAAAGAAACCAAAAAGGATTGCCTCCCTCTCCCATTCATTGACCAAATCTTAGATAACTTAGCTAGTAGTAGCTATTTTTCCTTCCTAGACAGTTTCAATGGCTACAACCAAATCTAGGTGGCTCTAGAGGACTAGAATAAAAGTACCTTCGCCTTTCCTTGGGGTAAATATGCTTATAAAGTATTTACCTTTTATTTATGCGATGTCATAACAACCTTCCAATGGGACTTCTTGGCAATTTTTGTAGACCTAACCATTACCAATGTCGAAGCATACACGGACAATTTCATAGTCCATGGCAAAACATATGAAGAAGCCCTAAAAATCCTAAAACAAGTCGTAGAATGATGTGAAGAGCACCATCTATCCTTGAACCGTGAAAATTGTCTCCTAATGATGATTGAAGGAATCTTCTTGGGGCACCATGTTTCTCATAAAGGTATCAAAGTGGATCCCCAAAAAAATTGAGATTATCTTGTGGATTCTCGCACCTCGATCTCAAAAAAAAGTTTGAAACTTAGGAAATTTTGGTTACTATAGAAAATTCGTTGAGGGTTTTAGTAGGATAGAAAACTTCTTGTTCACATTACTAAAAAAGGACTTTGAGTTTACATGGAATAATGAGTGTTATAAATCCTTCGAGTCCATTAAGAAGTCTTTGATCACAATTGGTGTTATCAAAATTTCCAATTAAGGAGAGCCTTTTCATATCCACATTGTTGTGTCCAACTAATCTATAAGAGTTTTCCTAGGCTAGAGAATTAAATTTGGAGGTACTCATGTCATCTATTACATGAGCAAGAATTTAAACCCAGCAGAAAAAAAAAATTATACAACTACAAAAAAGGAATTCCTAGATGTGGTCTATGCAATTAACAAGTTTTCCACTACATGATAGGATATAAGGTCTTCATGCATATTGACCATTATTACATCTAATACCTAATGAAAAAGGTGGTAGTAGGGGGAATTATTATTTGTTGGTACTATTATTACATGAATTTGACATTACCATTGTTGATAAACCAGGAAAAGACAATGTAGTCACTATTTTTTCGTCAAGATTGTATTTGCAGGGAAGCAATGAACCAATGGATGATACCTTTATAGATGAAAACATGTTCACCATATCTATCTAAAATCCTTGTTTCATTGATTTGGCCACAAAGAAGTGCCCCCCACACTTCAGTTCTAAACAAGTAAAACAGTTAATTAGGGATAACTCTATATTTAAATGGTTGAATGGTATATTGTTTAAATTATTCCTTGATCATGTGTTATGAAGATGTGTGTAGGAATTTAATGTGTATGATATCATCCAATCATGTCATAATGAACCTTCAGGAAGACATTTCTTAGCTTTATGAGCTAGACATAAGGTTCTTGGGGTGGGATATTATTGTTCCACCATGAGCAAAGATATCAACCATTATTTCAAGCAGTGTGATCAATGCCAATGGATGGGATGACCTACATCATCCAACAAGATTCCCTTCCATCCTCAAGTGGATCTTGATCCATTTGAGAAATAGGGAATATACTTAATGGGACCAATAAAAGCCCCTCAAGGAAACCACTATATACTAGATTGCACCGACCACACCACCAAATGGGTTAAATCTAAGACCTTACTTGCAACATAAGATGAGAAGGTAGTATATTTCCAATACAAATACACTCTATAATATTTTGGGGCCCTATGGGTCCTAGTCTTGGATCAAGGTTTGTAGTTCATGTCAATGGTGATTGATGCCTTCATGAATCAATGCCAAATTTTTGATAGGAAATATTCTATGTACCACCCTTAGACCAATGGGAAAGTTGAGGTAACAAATAGGGAGCTAGAGAGTATCTTGGCTAGAATAATTTTAGAAAGTGAGATTGGTTAGGTATACAGTTTGTTTGAAGCCATGTGGGCCTACAATACGACCTGGAGAACTACCACCAACTTCACCCCTTACAAGTTGGTCTAGGGAAAGGAGCCCATGCTCTTTGTGCAATATGGGCATCACTGGAGATTGGCATTGACCTCACACAATCCTAACAACTTCATATTACACATTGGATGAGTTGCAACATGAAGCACTTCAACATATAGATTTAATTCAATGATGAAGGAAAGAATGGCATGGAAATCACATCATCAATAGGTAGTTCAAGGTGGGAGATTGGATATTAATGTAAGATTCTAAATATCACAACTTCAAAGGTAAGATACACATTATATGGTTGGGTCCATACGAAATCATTCAAGTCTACAACAATGGTATAGTTCACTGAACCAATCAATGGATACAAGTGAACATTTGAATGGTTATGGGTTACAAACTTATCACAAACCAAATTCTAAAGAATAATTTTCAACAGAACAACAAACTTGAGTTGAGAATTTTACCCTAGAAGAACTCACTTCCTTAGGTTTAATGGTTGTCCCTTGAGCATCTCCAATGAATAAGTTCCAAAAAAATGTATAGGTTGGAAAACAAAAATGGATGCCCTCCCCTCTTAAAAAAACTAGCAATGAAAGCCTTCTCTACAAGCTCCTTGTCATAAATTCTTGGCTCTTAATTTCTTTGGAGTCACTATTACTTCCTAATTGTGTTCCAAATGGTTCATGAAAATCCCTATTTTTGACTACCCAAACCCAAAATGTGTTTGAAGCATTCTATCTCCTTGAAATGTTACACTCTTAATAGCTTTTGAGAGTTCCAAATGATGTTTGACATATCTTTAGGCTCTTGAGCATGCCATCAATGTTACCTTTTATGGATCTCCACATAGCATCTGCACCCCTACCTACACCCCTACCATTCTATTGTTATTTGGATGTATTTTGTTTCCTAACTATGGTTGCATTAATATTCAGACAATTATGTGTGTGAGGTACACATTTTCATTATGATTTTTTTATTTTTCCTAACAATAGTTAAAAGTAGCTTCAATTATAATAAATATGACAAGACTGCTAATGTACACCTCTCACCTCATAAGTTTGGAAATCAATGCCATATCCTTTGGAAAATATGTAGGACCATACTATCATAACTACAAGATAGATGGACAATTAGTTGCAAAGGTACTCCAGATATGTAGGATGAGGTGGCATATGACAATTCTTAGTTCCATGACCCAACATCAGTAGGTTAATTCATGTGAATCACCTCTGTGACATCTATCAAGCATATCACCTCATTAATGAAATTACAAGTAGCATTGATATCAATCAATGGGATAGACACTTCTATGCTTGCTTTCATCAGATCATTATAGCACTACCTCTTCCAAGTAATTATTCTTGAAATTATTTCCAATACAGTCAAGAACTTCACACAAGTCACTACTATGGGAATTTAATTGCAATATTTAACTTTCATCATGCCAACTTAGACTAGAATGTTTTTTTGTGTGGTCTTCTTTCTAATATTATTCCTATCATCATCACATTGAAGTCATCACATGCACTAACTTGTCCTTGTCATGTCATCCCTCTCGGTGTAGAAATATAACCAATGTGGGCATGCATTTTTCTTCCCACCTAAACACATTCTACAACTCTTGTGACCCTCTTTTGATTTCTCTCTAAAATTCCTTTGTATGTACATTGCAACCAATATAGATACACAACCTTTTTTTATACCATCTACATGGGGCACGAGAGGAATACTAAAACAAAAAATGCCATAATTGACTAGCCAAGTGTTAATATCTTCTGTGCCCAAGATGGTTGGCTAGCATTTCTCTAGAAATTTGAAGGTTTTAAGTTCAATTTAGTCAAGGAGTTTGTGAATAACCATCATTTGGGATACTACACATTTAAGGGAGTTTGAATTATAGTCACCTATGCCATCACCAAATAGCACTCTAGGATTATGGATATAGGGAAGGAAATTTCCCAATCCTAGTCATCATATGAATATCTCGTTTAGAGCTTCCACATCCCTCCAGAGCCCCTACCTCATTATGTGGTTAGTAAAGGTGCAACAAAAGACATTGTGTGCTCCAACCTCCTCGACCCATGGTCCACAGTGATAATCTAGGCCATGAATTTCTTCACCTACAATGGACAATATGGCATGATCCTTGGTCCAGGTATGGGAATGATCACTCACCTTCATCATGGATCCACCTAACATGCATGTCTTATAAATTTTCTTGAATTTTTGTATCATTTTCTACACACCATGGTCACCAAGGTTAGGTGACATAATGGAAAAATCAACCACCATGGCCTCATTCACTTAATGATCAAACACCACTTCCTCCTACAGGAGGATGGCCAAAACAAAGGGAGGAATTCCTCCATTGTAAACCCCCAAACCTAGGAAAATAAAGAAGACATATAATGCTCCAACCTCCAATTCAACAGTTCTAGCTCTCTGCTCCTCTGCCAAGCTTTGAAAATTTCAAAAACCTCATATCATCAATCTTAAGGAGGAAGAACCTATTGCACCTCAACACAACTAGCACAACACCAATGACTTGTCCTTCCAAAGGATGTAAAAGATGATGTTGTCGAAACTACTGGGCTCACAAAAAATTTGGGCAACCTATCTTCCAAGCACCTAACTTTTGAGGAATAACCTTCTAGTGTCCACTAGAAAGAAGGAAAACAACCTATCTCATAACCAACTATAAAGAGGGAGGAGGACACTTAGACCTTGTAGGCTCTAGCCCTGTCTCAATTAGAGTATTAGTTGTAACGATGTTGACAACAACTCCTAGACATGCAATAGCTCTTGGTAGCTAAAGAAAATGCACTCGAAGAAGCACATCAGAAGGTCACTCAAGATTGAGTCATGCATGCCAAATTAATTTGTGTTGCAATAGGACTTGGCACAAGAAAATGTTAACATTGTCTTGAAAGAGGAACAAATTGCTACTCTCTCTAGGTGGAGACCTACACTTCTTATCATGCAAGATGAAGGGATCCAAGCCTCTTTTCCACCACCCCAATGTTTATTTTCACTCATAGCTATTTTATTAAGGGAAAAGAATGCCTAGCTATGGAAAAATATAGAGGGCCTCCAACAAGAGAAAAATGTAGCAAAGTCATGCATTATTCAAACCTCTGAGATCAATGAAGCACTTGTAGCCATGTGAAAGCCTTCAAGTATATACGCTTTATTTTTGTGAGAATGATTTTTGAGGTAAATCTCTTGTGTGTTTCTTGAAATCTCCCTGTGGATTTCGAGGATGACCTCAAATTTTTGGAAAACCATTTTTGAATCCCTCTAGAGAAACATCACCAATTGTGTGAATTCTTTCAACATGTCTTCCTAATGGACCATCATAATTTGTCAATGTTAAATTCGTATGTAAGAGAACTTCAATTCAAGGGGTTTGTCTCTCTCTTCAAAACCAAGTCAAGCGGGGGAAACAGGTAGATGAATATCACAATGCTCAATATTATCTTGGCCTTCTTATTTTCCATGAGTATCTCAAAACTACTTGGTTTGCCAAGAAATTCAAAGCATTTGTATACCAACCTCAAGTGATGAATCAATATGTCTGGAACCTTTACTATAGTATTTTTTCCTTTAGGATCATGAGGGAACTCTCCCTCCTACCACTAAAAATTTTGGTATCATCCAATGGGAAATCTTTCCTAAACCACTAGGCTAGTGTGAACCAATCTCGCCAACCAATCTATGTGGAGCCTTAAAAGGGAACAACTTATTATGTTGATTCAGAAATGCAAGAAAGATTGGATTAGAATGTGTTTTAGATCGTCACTTCTTGTGACACCAACACCCCTAACATCACTTTCATAGATATGTTGACTTCAATGGAGTGATGGCTCACTTGAATTACTCACTCCAATGGGTATGCAAAAGATGGGAGGAATTTCAATGATTACAAAGACGAGACTATGATTGTAGAAGGTTATTAGAAAGAGGGAATTAGGCCAAAAATGTTGACCCATAGGTTCAGCCATGTTTTAGTGGGTGAGAAAATGATGAGACACATCGATACTGTTTTATTTGCATATAGGGGAGAGGGGCCTATAGTGGGCCACCCTAACTTTGTGCTTCTCAAAGTCCTATGTGAAAATTTCTAATCACTCCCAAATTTGTACAACAGCTTATTTGACAAGTCCCCTACTTATAAAAATTGGTTTCAAGGCCACATCACCAAATATGATGCCACATCAGCATGATTTTTGTCAAGGTATCCAAAAAGGCCCAAAAAAAAGGTGAGACTGATAGTGGGTCACTAAGTCATGTATTATTGGTGCACTAATGTGGCATCACATGATTTGTCAAATTGTGTACTTTATGGATAAAAGTGTTTTGAAATTGGATATTAAGTGTAATTTTATTGGATATTAAGCCTACCTACTATGGGGCCCACTCAAGCCTACTTCTATACCCACCATTGGACCCCTACCCACTATGGGCCCCTTTCCCCTAGTATGCTACATTTATCCCTATTTAAGAATACTTCACATATTTAAATTTGTTGTTGAAACTTTTAACTAATGAAATAGATAGATTGTGTGTTTTGAAATCATTATTGCATGCAAACATTTTTTTAAATGTTTAATTTTTCCTCTTTTCCTTGCACATATATACATATTTTATGGCTAACCCAATGCATGATTTTAGAATTAATTATCTTGACCCCTCCAAAACTAAAGGGTGGTAGTCAAGTCCATAAAAGATTGAAAACTCTAGGACCAATTGCATAACTACAAGACAAGTTATTGCCCTTTGTGATTACATGTCAATGAATGAACTGCCCTTGTCAACCTAATCAAATCCACTCTCAATTGTTGACCTGATGATCACCACATGGAATTGGTACTTCCAATTAGTTTGAAATTAGCTTTTCAATTAACTTGAGTGTCTCTCAATGAAATTTTCTACTTGATGCAATATGAATATGTCTTTCACACGGTCTTGACGGAATCTCTCTTAGTCTGAATTGTGACACTTTTGTAAGCATGAGTTTCTAGATCAAACAATTGAAAAAATTTAGATTATCTAGTCTTTCACCAATCAAACCTCTAGTTTAGTCCCTAGACCTTAGCCAAGGAAAATAAGGCCCAAAATATAAAAAGGATCATCATCTCTTTGAAGTAGTTAGTTCCTACTTTTCTAATTAAGAAGAAAAAGAAGTCAAATCCTTCTCTATAATTTGCCCCTCTTGGGGCCATTTTGAATTCCAATAAGCATATATTTCACCTAACTATTTAGCAACTCTAGATCCCAGTTGAAGGAGAATTGGGCCCACTCATGTAGACAAAGGTGATTCTTTTATTTTTCTATGTAATTGTATTTCATTCGTTAATTTTTATTGCATGGTGTTACAATACTTTATGCATTATTTCATCTATTAGTCTATAGACATTCTCATAAATCATTAAAAAATTAAAAAATTCCTTTTTGTAGACATATGACCTAGAAAATGACTATAAAATTGAATAGTCAAATAGAAACAACACAATACACAATCAATTCATAGATCATAGCAATAGAGCATTAAGACATAATTGTAATCACAATAAAATGCAACAAAACCTGCGCACACACAACTCCACAAAATTTTCCTTAGCTTAGCTCCATTGTTCTTCTCTTTGCACCTTGAAGAAAAGTGTAGTATTAATTGCTCTCATATTTTATAG
>VDFB02193867.1:452643528-452692531 GCA_007258455.2 Sequoia sempervirens
TTTGAAAGCCCAAATCCTATTAAATCTCCCAAAATTTCCAATAAAGCTTTAATTTTCCTACTTAACATTATAAGAATATATTTCTATAGATTTCATTACCTTTATTACTAATTTTTTGAGGCCAACTACCTAAAAATAAAAAACTATGATAGAACATAACTAATTAGTATCAATAATTCAAGCTAATTCTTTACCTCAAAATGCTACACTTTCATAAAATCATAGCATAATTATCCACACAAACACACATTTTTTTGTTATATTTCATCATTTTCACACAAAGCACTCCAATTCATTCATTATTCAACACCAAATCTCACAACAATTTCAACCAAAGATCAAATTTTTACACCTTCACAGATTAAGGAAAGCATAATTCATCACTCCAAAAGCACAAAATTATAAATTTCACATACACTCTACACATTCACACACAAACTCACATCATTGAAAACCACATCACACAACAATGCAAGGGTCTTTAACGCATCCCTAGTAGGAATGATATTAGTGCATTGCACACTACACTAAGGGTCCTATCCTTTCTGCAAGTTTTTTGCATCATCGACTTGGCACCAACTAATGGAAAAACTCAGATTACACCACGAGGACAATAGAAAAGTGAAACTCTAGACTCAAGAGTTTAATGCAAGGTTACATAGTGAGCACACATGGGACCTAGTATATGAACCTATGCTCTGATACCATGTTGTAACACCCTGTCGTGCGAACCCCAAAGGACAACTAAAGCAATAACTACCACACAATTCTTTTTTAAAAACCATACACATACATGAAATGCACATTAAATTATGACATGAAACTCATTTAAACAAATCCACTAACACTTACGTCCCTTGGGGTAGATGAGGTGACATTACGAAACTTAATCCCATACAAGAACGATAACAGGTGAAAGCCAAGAGAATAAACCATACAATTGGGTAAACACAACATATAAAAGATCAACATTATCAAATAATGATAAACACACTATCATCACATGAACTTAATGGAGCATATTTTCATAGATACAACACATTAAATAATAGCTACTAAGGAACAATATTAAAACATAGTTTACCATAGATAAAATAATACATCACCTCATTTTATTATGTTACAATGTTCAAGTATTACAATGATACAAAAGTGTTCCCCACTATGGACAGGAACCAAGTAACAAGATAGAATGATACAACTAAGTAGATGAACACAAAGTATCATAACTAGCTCCAAGACAGATACAAACCTAGATTTGCCACAAATAATACCAATCCACAACTCTTGATCCTCAACTAGGAACCCAATGGGGTGCTTAGCACATTCCACCCAACCACGTGGGTTTGAAGACCCACCCCCCAGGTGCTAAGGAGCCGACAAGAAAGAATCCTTAGCCAAGATCATTCAACAGAGAACAACAAGACCCAAATTCATACAAGAGTGACAAGAGCCACAAGGGTAATCACAATAACAATAAACCACGTCCAAAATAGGGAATCAATAGATCACAAACATAACATCACAAAAGTTCACCTCATAGTAGCAATAGACCGCTTCCAAAAACATAGCAAAAATAAATCAGATAACATATCATCAATAAATCACTCCCAAAACATAACAACAATAACCCACTTTCGAAACATAACAACAATAAATTGCTTCCAAAGGATAGAAACAATAAATCATTTCCAGAGGCTTGCAAAGATAACAAATCACAAGGGGTACTAGGGGAGAATGTCATCACATACTCCTACATGGGTTATTCTAGCCCATCCTCTAGACGTAGGCTTCTCCTGACTGCCTGAGGCACCGACCACATAGGGTGACTCATGCAAAGCTGTTAACCTCTTGTGATGATGAGCTAACAACCTTGCCAACCATGGCCTTCTTAGCCCACCCTTAGTCTGCAAAAGCCCTAATATGTGGACGAGGCATCCATTCTTATGTTGTTAATGTTATTACTACCCAAACCCCTAAATCATTTAATTAAGTTATCACTTTTTACTCTAACTCTTGCATGTGTTATCCTGGCTCTTCCTCCTACCTAAGGTGCCAACCCCCATGAAGAGCCACTCTCCCTAGAGATCCAAAACAAAAAGCCAAAACATCAAGGGGTTGTACCAATACTGAAAAAAACACTTAATCTAAAACCTGAATCACACACAAGGCATATCCCATCTTTCCAATAGCCACATACATAAACACTCATAAAATCATGTACAACCCACTTACAATTCAAAATCACATTTACAATCAAAATTTGCCAAATGGCCATATCAATGAAGAATCAATAAAATTACCCTCACCTCTAGAAAATATCCTTAACCATTTTATACAACAAGCTCCCTCCTTAAAGCAATAACCAAAATCAACTCAATTCAAACTCAACCTCAATCAACTCAAATCAAAATCAACCAAAATCTTGTTGATATCAACCAGCTATGAGACCAACAATATTCAATTTAAAGATCAACAATAGTCACCTCAATCATAGTTAATCAAGATCAACTTAGATTCCAACTCACACACACAATTTATCACAAATTTCAATGGGTAGCATCTTTTCAAATTAGAGCAAACCAAGAATTCAGCACTTAGGGTAAAACAAAACCATACAGGTTCCCAAACAAACAAATTAAAAGAAAAAAGATCCCCAACGCAAAAGAAAATCAAGAAAAGTCACATCGAAAGGATCTATCAAAATCATCCATAAATCCGATACGAACAAGCAAACACCACAGCCATGAAATTCAACTTTCCAAACAACCTCCCAATAACAAATAAACATTAAGACAATCCTTCCATATTTTAAACTACTAAGTTATCTATCAATAAATCAAAATTATTTATGTTAAACAACCCACCAATCACTTTAACCACAAGTTATTCACAACAAATCAAAATTTAACTTCATAATAATAACCCTTATGAACACAATTCACAATTGAGTTCTACTATCTAATAAATTTAAATGAAAATTGGTATTTAATACTTGACATAAGATAAGCTAATCCATTTACTTAGAAAACTTTTAACTAATTATATTTTCGTAGAAAAACCGAATTCCTAACAAGAATATTAATGACCTTTTCTTTTCCATGAATACTAAAATATTACACAAGAAATTTTATGAACGAGATGGATTCAATACAAAGAATATATATATATATATATGTCAAACTATTTGATAAATAAAACTATATATACACATATGCATCTTAGAACAAATGCCAAACACCTAATTAACCACCACCTGAATTCAAAATAAACAGTATCAATTACCAAATACAAACACAACATTGAATATAAGATGTAATCATCAATTTTCGATTAAAATCCATAGTATCCTAAAAATTGGTAAAGTATGGTTAAAATCGACGGTATAAGAAAGGCAATACAAATTTATGGATTCCTCAACTAATGAAATGCAACAACTTATAGGATACTAATAAGTCATTTAAAACGACATGAGCTAGCTTATAAATCGCAAAACTTGAACAAGAAAATGGATCAACCTTAGATGTACCAAGGGAAACTATTATAAAGACATTTATAATAGAAAGGACGCCTAAAGTAACAATCCTATGACAGCCGATTTGATTAATCAATTACAAGGGTCAAAGATTTTGGTAAGGTCGCCCTACATATACTTATTCCATTAGATTATAGATAGTCATAACTTCTCGACACGTAAACCTATATCCATCAAAACGCTACTATCAAACTGGTAAACAAGTGATGAGTAAAGAAGGGCCGTGGTGGCACACCAAGCAGATCATGCAAGTCGAAGGAAAGAGGAGACTACAAGAAGATTGATCTAAGAGATCTGAACCATTTCCAACATTTACTAAAATAGCGGCGTTGGGTAAAGGAAAAATTAAAGGTCCAAGGAAAATACAAGTTGAATGCTATGACTTCGCACCATTGTACATGGCCTGGCAGCATTTAAATCTGATTTTAAATGTTGGGTAGTCTACATAGGGAAGGATAGTTGATTCAGTTTATGTCAAACTTGTTATTCAATTTGAATGTTGTTAGGGATTTCTTGCAATCAAGTTTTATGCTTTAGGACATTAATGTGACATTCAATGAGTAATCTGCTAATTATTCAGTTACAACATGAAATTGAGCCCCCACTTTCATAGCTAACGTGATATTCTTAAGTCTATTAAGAATCTGAGCATTTTAAGAAACTAAACCACTAAAACGCAGCAATACAAATGCATAACGCTAATACTATCCTAATGGTTTCAAAAGAAGGCATATACACCGAGTCCCTTCCATGAAATAAACTAGTGATTACAATAATAGAATAGCCACTACAAAACAAAATAAGGAATTAAATTTCCAACCAACTTAATCGGCCTCTATGGAACTCACAACATCTTACCTAATGAAGGGTGAAACTATGTATACAAATCTAATTATCTACAGGAGTTATAAATCTAAAAGGGTTGAAGTTCTAGAGTAACTATTATATACAGCAACCCTTATTGCATTACCTACATAGTTGATCATTAGGTGCGCAAGCATATTATGCAGCAAGAATACTATATATTTCAAGTGTTATCTATTTTATCAAAGCGCATAAGAAGAATCATGCAGAACGCCTTGAACTTAGTTGAAGGTAAGCTTGCACTGCCAGCTATGGCACACCACGACACAGACAAGATATGCATAAAGTGTTTAAGTGTTTAGAAATCAAAGGTGACTTTAAAGTTCATGCATGCAAGAGGGGAGAACCTCTAATCACCAGCAACGACGCCAATCTTAGACTGGTAAAGGCGTAACACTAGCAGATTTGATTGGCTAAGCCTTTAATTGATTCTTTATAATGATACAATAAACAAGGTTACTTATTTTGTTCCCATTATATATATAGGGTTCGATACTTACTAATGATCTGTAGCAATGAAGAGTTAAGATATTAAAATTTGAAAGTGAATAGTAAGTGAAGTCACAATTTTAAATCTGAGATAATTTCATACTTTAGATGGGATGATTCAGTAAAGCTAGATGATTTCATCAAACAATGAAATAACGGCTCAGAATTCAAGGATTAGGTCAACAATAACAAATCGAATCAGCTATAAGCTATTCTCCCAGACCTAGAATAATAAGGGGAGTTGAATCGATGTAACGACTTGCTCATAATGCTATAGAGATGTCATTACAATTGATTATTTTGTCTCTGTCAACCCCCAATACAACATTCCTGAGATGCATAAACACACAGAGAATCTAGATGCATACAAAGAGTTGGTTTACAGAGAAAGACAATGAAAAGTAATGCAACAAAGGAGTACGCCAACAACTGGAGTTTATAGTGAATCTAGCTATTATGCCTATACAGCGTAATGAAGAGCTAAAACATTGAGAGTTTGGCAGGAGCAAGACAATACAAAGATTAGGCAAAGAAGATTACCGAAGCAATTTTTCCAGCTAACAATCCCAACAGTCACCTTTTTTATCTCGATGAAGCTTCAACAACCATATCTCATCTTCCACTGTAATCTGCCCTCCCCCATTCGCATTCCTACCACCCATTTCTTTTTATCCTCCACACATTCCTTTTTATCCTCCGAAACCGCATGCCTTCCTCCTAGCAGGGAAAATTATTTACAAAAGGAACTTCCCCTCCCCCGCTTTTTCAAAAGCCCAAATCCTATTAAATCTCCCAAAATTTCCAATAAAGCTTTAAGTTTCCTATTCAACGATTTCTTCAAAGAAGTTTCCTTTTCAACGATTTCTTCAAAGATGGGCACAAATTTGCATGAAAATCTTTCTATTATTTTAGTTGCTTTACTCATTGTCCCTTATCTTCATTAAGATTTTATTTCCTTTTTATATCCTTTAAATAATTATCCTCATAAAAATAATAATATTATCAATCTTCAATAAATATAATTTTGAACAATACTTTATATAAAACACAATTTGTTTATGTATATGTATAAAATTGGCTGGAATTTTTGCCGGCCTTCCTCCTTCACCACCCCCTTTACTATTTTGAATTTAATTACGCCTTTGTAGGTGGAATGCATTGAAAATCTCTTTGAAGTTATTGTGGAAAAGAGTTACTCAGAGTATAATGTGTGATTATTAGTCAAGTCTTTTGCATGAATCCCATATTTTTGATCGGCTACTCTAAAGAAAACTACTTTTAGAAAATGCATATCTACACATTCTTTATGAAGGTCATCAAACTAGAATTAGCATATCAAAGATTGGAGTCTATGCAAAAGGGTTAATTCAAAACTGGCCATTATACTTTGTAGAACTTCTTCCTTAATTAACTTCAAAAAGCATTTCAACACATTGTATGTGGAAACCAATGTTTATTATGTATGCTTTGACAACATGACCAATGTGTATATACACCTTAAAGCCAAGAAAATAGGAAACAACAATGCCAAATTTGTAACAAGGATAATAAAAAGGAAAATTATACTTACGTGATTATGATCTAAAGGCTAGTTGTTCATGTCCCTAGAGTTGGACTCTGTAGTGGCACCAGTGGGTGCTGCCAAGAAATCAATATTGGGGGGTTGTGCAATCCCATCCACAAAGCTCGCTGCCAGCCAAATTAATTAGCAAGCCCTGCATCGGCACAAAGAAAAACCCGAAATGCATATATATTAAACTAGCCTACATGCCCAGCCCAAACAACAACTATGGCTATATTAGTAGAAAGGTACATCCACTCCAAGATATCTACTTTTGCTTGCCAACTTGGGACCCACAAATTAACATCAATGAAAGAAGGACAAATATCATAGAGTTTAATAGCTTTTCGGATTGTTTCGGTTTGAATTTCCTTGTGAATAGTTGAAATGTCCCCAACATGGAGTACAATGACAATAATATCAATCAAGCTATTATCACTATAATTGCTCATCTTACTAACTAGCACAAAACCAGAGATTTTTTTTGCTATGGAGATCTTATCTTTGCACCATCTTATTGTTCATTTCTCATCCAATTTTTTTTTGAGATCGCTATTTAATTAATTGAATCTTTTGTTTGCTACCTTCACTAATCCCCTTGATATGAAATAGGTTGTTCGTTCCTCAATTTGAATGTAATGCAATTCAAAAATATCATCAAAATAAGTAATATGTATTTTTCTTTCCTTCATATCTATAATATGGAAACTAAAAAAGTTTCCCTTCACCTCTATATTTGTGCAAATGGTACATCTCTTTAATATGTGTTACACAATGTATGTATATGTATACATGTATATATACATATATATATACAAATGTGTATATATATATATATGTATTTATATATATGTATCTATGTCTATACACACTTACCATTCCCCTTCCCCATATCGAGGACACAATCTCCACCACCACTAACCCATGTAATTTCCAAGGTCCATGTCGCCAGCCAAAAACCTGGTGACATCCGTACCAGCCGGGGCATCCCTGGTGCCTGCAAATCCACTTCATGGCTGGGCAGATGAAATTCCCAATGGAAACTTCAAACAATATGACAACAATTATATGATGCATCAATCTCTATAAAATGTGTATAGTGCCACTGACTTAATTGAGAATTCAAGCTACATTGCTTGGCATTATGTATTAGAGACAAAAAAATTAAGCAAATAAACCATGTAAAATAACTTGTACCAAATAGTTCTTATTTTGACATCTCTTATATAATTTCTCAAAAGAATGTGATGCAACATATTGGTGCAAAATAAGCAGTCTATGCAACAATTGTCAGAGCTATTAGGATGATACTTAAGAATCAGATGTATGTTGTTCTCCACTGTTTTCCTTATAGTTCTTTTATAATTTTCCTATTTTTCTATAATATTTAATGCCAAAATAATGGAGCTTGAATTTATAATATATGCATCTATATATGCATATATATTTATATGTAATATATATATATATATATGTATGTATGCATCTATATATATATATATTTATATGTAATATATATATATATATATGTATGTATGTATGTGTTTATATATATATATATATAAACACTGTAGACATGCAAAATTAGCATTATGCATATATCATCCGCTCATTGAATAAATCAAACTTAGCAAATCCATTCATCAGGTAAATTAGGTCTTTAGTCCTAAGGTCATTCATTTAATTAAATCAAAATGCATCTTCCATCCTTCTTGATTTAAATAAATCAAATATTCAAGTCAAAGAGGTCAAATCATCCTAATCATCATTAAGCTAACCTAATCCTAATTGGCCTAACCTAACCCACCCACTTGCATTCTCTACTTGCACAAATAAATCAATTTATTGATTTATTAAAACCCTCATTTTCACTCAACATGGCCCTCAAGTTTGAAAATCATGACAAGTTGATTTGTCCCTCCAACATTGCATTTATTGCTCATTTTCTTGTCCCCCTCTCAAAATTTATTGCCAAATTTGAATTCAAATTCTCCCTCTCATGGGCACACTTCCCAAATCTTCCACATCCATTGACCACTCACCATTTGACAAGTTTCTTCCTCTCATTTGTCCAATCTTAGTCCCACATCCTCCGTGTTTGGCACTCTTAGCATTTGAAAATCCTTAAATAGAAGCTTCAACTTTGAGCAAATCCTCCACAACTCCACAATCTGATACAAGGTTAATCTCTTCAATGGGGAGCTAATCTTGTCCACACCATCTTCATATCACATTCATAGCAATTTCATCATTTAGCTTAGCTTGATCAAGGATTGGGAAAGGGCTTCTTTCCATAGAAGCACCAATCCAATATGAGATTACTCACTTCATGTTTTTCATGTGCTTATTTAGCTTGCTTTTATCATTTGTGTGCATTTGAAAGCATTGATGTACCATTTCATATGGATATTGTTATTTGCTTTGTTTTAATCTAACATGCTAATGTGTGTTGTTTGTTTTGAGCAAATGCAGATTTCACCATCCGCAAACACATACATACATACATACATATCTATATATGTAGACACATATATATACACTATTCATCTTTGGTGTTATACACATTTTGTACAATTAGTCCCTTGGTATCTTTCTAATTGGTCTAACTTCAAATCCTTACAAAAATGATGGTATGTGGCTTGTAGCAAATAGTTCTTATTTTAACACCTCTTATAAAATTTCTCTATTTTTCTTCAATATTTACTAGCAAAGAACATAGCTCAAATCCTATATTAATATGTTTCATGATAGTGTTTTTCCCCAAATATGCTTGAAGCTCCCTGCAACAAATTGCCCAGGTCTGTTGCCCCTAAGCTCATGTTTGGTTTTTTATTGTTTCCAGATGGAAGTCAAGGAATGCATTGTCCAAATAGGAAAATTGTAAAAGAAGTATTAGGAAAACACTAGAGAACGGCATAAATTTGATTCTTAAGTATCATCCAATTACCTCTTACAACTATTACATAGACTGCTTGCCTTCTACCAATATGTTGCATGATATTCTTTTCCCGTCATAGAGTTCAAATTATTTCATTTACAACTTTAAATTGTACATAGAGTTCAAATTCATAAGATTCGCCTTCTAATATGAACTAATTTCACATTGTTAGTTTTTTAGTTCCACACTGCTTGTATTAGTTTTGCACATATACTCAGTTACTTTTAATGTTTTCTTTTTTATTCTAATGCATTTAGTAGAGTATCTTTTCCCAACTCAAATAAAACATTGCTTTCACACAAAACAAGAGATACCTTTAAATTCAATTATTGTAAAAATGCATTATCTCATTATTCTTCTCCTAAGGTTTGTTCATTCATTTCCCATCTAAAATGGTATAAATTAGTCTTGAATGACTATGCGGATCTTTTCCCTTTGAGTACTATTTGTTCTAAATATTCTATCATGCTTTAAATTTTGGAGGGAAATAATTATTCCTAACAAAACTAATTATTTAAAAATTTAAATTGTATTTAATATTTTTTCAAATGTAATTTTTAAAGAAATATTTAATTGTAAAATCATTCTCATTAGATTATTAATTAAAACCATTGTTTTTAAAATATTGTTATTCAAATAATTACATAAAAAAGTTAAACATCATTTTCCTCTTTCATCCATATGGTTATTAATCTTGCATCGATTGCCCTATCTTTACATAATTACATAATAATTAATCAAATGATTGATTAACCTAAACAAAAGCATCAAATATAGATGTCCATATAGGCTTAAGAACTATTAAACTAAAATACATAATACCTTAAATTTTTGACTAAAAATATTTTTATTAACAAAACTAATAATTTACAAGTTTAAATAGTATTCAATTTACAAAATGTGATTTTTTAATTTTTTTTTCAAAAATCATTCTCCTCATATTATTAATTAAAATCATTGAAGATTAATTAATTGAGATTGGAATAATGGATACATTGTAAATAATGAAGACAACCAACAATTTTATTTTACATTTCCATAACCAATTTCCAACTAAAAGTACGAAAAAATTTATCTCAAGTTTTATCCAAATTGTTTCTAATCTCTCATGCATTGCTTGTCATATAACAATAAAGAAGTACACTATAAACTAACCTCCCATCAAAATATTCACCTCCGACCATAAACAAACCTCTGGTTATTCCATATTAAATAATTAACATATTTTCTAATATTTAAACTTCCCATTGCATTGCGAAAAACAAAAACCTTCTATACTTGCCCTTGTTTGCCGAATTGCGGTGAACCCCTATCAGCTGATCGTTCGTTGCATGCCTGTGCATGCGAGTGCTAGTATTATCAATGTTAAAATATCTAATAGTCATACTGTAGACACTTCAAAGAGGCTCGTGTTATTCATCTTATCTAGTCTTCAAGCCATCAATTGAAGAGCCTCGTGTTTGACATTGACAAACAATTTAAGAGGTCCGTGTTTGTCATTGACGAGAACAAAAGTTGAAGGCATTTAGATTTGGAAGGGCCGCCTTCATTTCTATATCCAAAGGTAACCTGCGTGAAATTTTAGCTCATCATGCCAAGCCCAAATACAAACCATAGTCTCTCATGGCTTGCCTTGTATGTACTCTTAATTTCAGCCATAGCCAATTTTGTTCTTCGTTTAGAAGCCGATCCCCAAATCATAGAGGCCGGTCATGGCTGTAGTCTGATTAATGCTACGAATCACAATGCTTGGAGTGAAAATCGCAAAAATGCTTTCTCGTTGCTTGCCAAAAACATATCTTCGACAGGCTTCGCTACAGCTTCACATGGGAATGGCACAAATAAGGTATATGGGCTTGCCCAATGCAGAAATGACTTCTCATTGGAGGACTGCAGTCAGTGCTATGGAAACGCCACAGAACAGATTGTGAGATACTGTCCCTTCGAGATTGGTGCACGTATGATATACGACGGATGTTTTTTGCGTTATGAAAATGAGACTTTCTTTGATCAGGCACTGGATGGCGGCAACTCCAACGTGTGCCAATCTGACGCCTCTTCGAGCCCTAAACTTTTTAATCAAACTGCGCTGAGGTTGCTAGCGGACATCAGATCCAAGGCTCTCCAAAACGGGGGTTTCGCCACTCATGAAATTAGTGCCAACGGATTACCGACGGCCGTTTATGGACTTGCTATGTGCAGGCGGACACTTACCACCAATAGCTGTGATGTTTGTCTTCAGCACGCTAGCCACCTCGTACAACGGTGCTTTTCACTTAGGGATGGAAGGGGTCTCGAAGCCGGTTGTTATTTGCGTTACTCCACCATTGCGTTTTTCTCCACCCACGCTTCTTCCTGTAAGTCATTATGAGTTTGAATTCAGTTGTTATTCGTAATATTTTTGAAAAAATGAGTTAGAAACTTTAATTAAGCATTGTATATAAGTAGATGTGATATTGTTTATTATTATTGTTTGTTTTGGTATAAATTCAGTTATAATGTTTTTTAAGGTTTGGATTTTATTGTTTCCACAGCGAACCCTTCGAAAATTGTGATCATCTTTGTTGGAACTTTGGGAGGTGCAGCTGTCATTGCTGTATTGTGGTTGTTGTTTATATACAGGCACTCTTTTCGAAAGGTATACACTAAAGTCCCCGTGCGACAGCATGAAGAAGCAGGTGAAGAAATCTATTTTCACGCTAATTGATGAAATTAAAGAAACTTTACAGTAGGATTCATATAGTAGAATGGTATTTTTTCTATAACTGTACAATATCTTGCAGAGGTATATTTTGCTGCCGAGGAAGACAATAAGTGGTTTAATCTATTTAACTACGACTCCCTTCGAGCTGCAACTAATAATTTCGATCAAACTATGAAAATCGGGGAAGGAGGATTTGGACAAGTTTATAAGGTATGACGATTGTCAATCTGTTAAACTAAAGCGGGCATTTCATACTGTTTTCTTACCAGATCTGGTTGTTTGTTGTGATAGGGAATATTTAGCGACGGGCGGGAGGTTGCAGTGAAGAAGCTTTTCGGAAAACAGACGACAACGGCGTTGGACGAATTTGTAACAGAAGTGAAGCTGATCAGCGCTGTTCGTCACCGGAATCTTGTTCGTTTGCTTGGATGTTGCACACGAGGACTAGAGAAGCTACTGGTTTACGAATTCATGCCGAATAAGAGCCTTGACAGACATCTTTTCGGTTTGTCTGATCCCTGTTAGAAAAACAGAGCAATAACATTTGTTTTTGGTTAAATCTGTATCGTCCCTTAAAATCTCTTTCATAATCACTCTGGCAGCGAATACGGCAAAACAACTAAGCTGGAAAACAAGATTTGAGATCATTTTGGGAACGGCGCATGGGCTTGCATATTTAAACGAAGAATCCCGACTTCGAATCCTGCACAGAGATATCAAAGCCGCCAACATACTTCTAGATGACGACTTTCAGGCAAAAATTGCAGATTTTGGACTGGCAAAGCTCTTTCCAGAGGACCTGACACATCTTACCACAAGAGTCGGTGGTACAATGTAAGATATCTTATTGTTATTTACCTGCGTGTATCTGTTGCCCCCTTCTTTGTTAAAATTGAACACATAAACTTATCCATTGAGTATGATTTTGGTGTGTGGCAGAGGGTATACTGCACCGGAATATGCTGTTCACGGTCAGTTGACGGATAAGGCAGATGTGTACAGCTATGCCATGCTTCTTCTCGAAATTGTGAGCGGGAGAAAGTATCTTGATTCTAAACTTCCAGTACATATGGAGCTCCTATTAGAATGGGTAAGCTTCTGGGGGAAGGCTTTGTTAATTGTCTAAAATTAATCAGAATAATTAACAGTGAAACGTTTGGTTGATAATTTATTGAAATAAATGATATAATACTAACCGCAAAAGTTGAACAGATTAAACTGTCTCTAACTAAAATATCGAAGAGTAAGTGATTATTACATAGAGCTCGCTCTCAGTTGCATGACTATAAATGGCCTGCTAATGAAGCGTTGGATTTATATACAGGCATGGAATCTATACGAGAAAAATGATGCATTTACTGTGGTGGACCAAAGATTAATCGAGGAAGAGCCGGAGGTGAATAAAGAAGAGATATTAAAGGTAATCCAAATTGCTTTTCTGTGCACCCAAGGTGCTCCTGAGATGAGACCATTAATGTCCAAAGTGGTGTTCATGCTAACAAGCAATACAGAGATTTTGGCTCAGCCCACTCGGCCGGCTTTTATTGACGACAACTCGACTCCAAACAGATTGGGTTCGGCTAATATTGGTTGGATATCTCTCTTGAACCACGCTAAGTCGAGTAATTGGGGCCCTCTCGCCCTCAATTAAATCCAAAAGCACTGATTCCATAGTTCACGCTTCATACAACTTGATTTCAATCGAAGTGACAGCCAGTTTTAACCTATGTTATTCAGCTTGTTTTGGTTCTTTTTGTTGTTGCGACTTTCAGTTACTCGGGGGTGGATAAAATACTATCGCCCTATTTTTATGGTCTTCCCTATCTGTACAATGTCTGGTAAATTTAAAATATAAATGGTGGGTTGTTTCGGTTGAAGCTTTCTCGCTCAGATTGGCTCTTTCTTTTCTGTTTGAACTTGGCATACTATATTATATTTGTCTAGGGTGAATGGTTGTAGATACCTAGAGTGTAATTATTTTATTTCTTGATTAATTTTTCAATTTATGTTATTTATTTTTATCTAATTTGATTATATTTTATCATTTTATCACGTCATAATTTTATTAACTTTATCATATTATATTCATTAATTAATCTTCTTTTTTTTAATCATCACATGTCTAGTAAAAAAATTCAATGGTTTTGAATGAATCCATATACATATATCCAATTAAAATAATTTAAAATTTGTATTTATCCTCATCCACATTTCATTAATCAATGTCATTTAATAAACAATTCAATCTTGCATTTTTCTCTTGTCAATATAGTTAATTCCATCTTTCAATTCATAATCAAATTTGTTAATTGATTAATTAATCAAGTTAATTCTCAATCAAATTAATTGATTGAGTAATCAAAATAGTTGAATAAAAAATAAAGTTAGTTGATCAATTAATTAAACCACTTAACTAGTTAGTTAAGTTAGTTGACTAATGAATTGAGATAACTCTAATTAACTTTAAATCAAATTTTTAATTCCCAATATTGATAAAATCATTACTAACCATGCATATTTTTAACTAAAAATTATAAATCTAACCATACATATTTTTAACTAAAAAACTATAAATCTACTTCTCTTCCTAAAAAACTATAAATCTACCTCTCATTTCAAGAATTTAGAAAGCTCTTTGATCCATTTTTAAATATGAAAAATAAATAATTACCATGTTGTTGAAGAATTTATATAATAATTAAATATTTAAAAAAATAAAAAATAAAAACAAATCAAGCTAAACTCTATTTGACATACACATAAAATTTAAATTTAAATATTTAGTTTATTTTATTCTAAATTCATTACATTTAGTGATGATGATTATTATTTTTTCTTTTAAATATAGGCATAATTTCTCTATTCCAATCATTATTTATAGGGATAGAATGACATTAGACCTGAGTATTCGTAGAGCTAAACCAAAAATGATAGAGTTAGATGGATAATATTATTTATGGATTTAGTGAGTTAACAGGTTATTAAAAATTTTAGAACTATCAATTTATATTTTTATTAAAATATAATATTAATGTTAGACTAATAAATTTTCTTTTATAAAATAAATGTTTTATTAAATATTATATTAAAATTTTAAAGATTCATGTATATGTAAATTAATAAATAATATTCGATTATTATCAATTTATAATTTAAAATATTTTGTTCATTCTTAAATATAAATGGATGTATATAAATATAAATATAATTTTTTATTTCTATTGATAATATTTTCAATCCACTTATTCTATATAAGATGGGTGTCATGAAACTTAAATGATGTGTAAGATAATGTGTATTTATAACTCATTGATATATTATACAAACTAGGCATTAATTTGTGTCATAATAAGTTTGTAATAAAATTAATAGCACAAGAAAATAATATATTAGGATTTTTTCTTCAAATTTTTAATAATACTCAATAATAATAAGTCACTTGAAGAAGGTAATCCTATAAAATTCTCTAGTAAGAACATAATCTACAATATAATGATTATCTACTACTTATTATGATTATCTCTTTTATACAAACATCATGAGATAATTTGTGTACCTTAATCCTATTGAACTTTACTTAACATACTATTTAATATATCTAGAGACTCATAAATTAACTAATTGAAGATTATATATGTCACAAGCTATTATTAGACATCCTAATACACACTCTTAAATAATATTGTAGTATGCCCCTACCCTTATAATAATGATGATGATCCTTTCACTTAATTTGATAATTTATAGTAATTTTTTTGCATCAACATTTCGGATCACACTCCTTGATCCATCATCAGGATGAGAAGTAAAGAGTAAGGAGAAAGATAGAAATGTTGCAGACCAAGATCATTGCTCTCTTAAGGATTATCTTGGTCTGCAACCTTTCTATATTTCTCCTTGCTCTCTGCTTCTCATCCTGATGATGGATCACAGAGAGTGATCCAAAAAATTGATGCAAAAAAATTGTACACAATCGAATCCATAAATCATTGAACAAATATTATATATATTCACCAAAAAATATTTTTTCATAAAATTTTAATACTATTAATATAATCATATATTAAAAAACTGTAAATAAAAATATTTTAAATAAATCTATCTAAAAATGTCTTTATACAAATATCAATTATATATAGACGACAGGATAGTCTTTTTTCTGCAACAAGAAGCTTTTAGCTAATCAAACTAGTCCTAGATGCTTTTAGCCAATCGATCTAGCCCCTAGACCCTAAAAAAATAATATTATATATGTTGATCAATTTATTTAGATAAAGTTTTAGAACTATTAATATAATTATATATTAATAATTATATTAAATATTATAGATCTATCTAAAAATCACCAAATATCACTCAAAAATATTTGAGCTAGGTAGTCAAATCTAAGTTTAAATAATCACCAATTTAAAACATTGGTCAAAACGTGTGGGGTAAAAGCATAATAAAGTCGCGTTGAAACATTAATTTAGCGTGCACGAGACGGTAGAATGATATACACTTGTACGTCACGGGCTTTAATCAATTGATATCTCTACTTTGGGAGGTGCAGCTGTCATTGCTGTATTGTGGTGGTTGTTTATATTCAGGCACTTATTTCGAAAGTTGGGCGCAGACAGCATGAAGAAGCCGACAGGTGAAAGAAATCATTAATATTTACAGGTGAAGAAGCAGGTGAAGAAACTTTACAGGTGAAGGAAAAGAATTTGAATGTTTAAATCTACAAGTCAAAACAAATTAATTAAACTTATTTGAAGTGTGATTAATATTTGTTTTTCTATAGCTTGTGTCTCTGATAGTCTATTCTCAAGAGATTAGGAGTTAGTCTTAGCAACTGCCATGACAGAACACTTCAAAATCATAATAGCATATCTCTCAACAGAGTGTAACTTATTTTAGTTTATAACTGTAGAATTCATTTTATGATAAAAGGACTTCTTAATTATTCTTTCATTAATGAATTATTTTATCATTTAATTGTGAACCTACGATTCCAATCTCACACAAAACCAACACAATATAAATTAGAGACAAATTATTTGAGTTCAGAGACAAAACTATTTTGGTTCATAGGTTGTGTCATAAGATTTGATTTTGTCATATTTTGTGACATCTTTGAAAGGATCACCTTAATAAACTTAACTTCATGCTCTGGAAGTTGCAGAATCCTTTAATGAATCTCATGGAAAAAACTATTACTAATTAGAGTATCAACACACCCAAAGAGAATTTTCTTCTCCTATTAACCTATTTTTTCTGAGCATTGAAATAAGAAAACTCAATTCTAAGTAGCAAATTGTATTTTCAAAATCAACCAGTTCTAAATTCAACAATTTTCATTCTATGTTATACATTTTAGCAATTTAACCAAAATCCTTATATTCTTTTTCTAAATTTTTCTATAATTTTACTCAATTGTCTAATTCAACAAATTATATCTTTAATATTGGGATGAGGCTCACCAACTTCTTCATTAACATTCCTTCAGAACACCCTATCTCTCAGAGCATTTCTTGCTATAAATATCTGATTTCAAGGCTCACTTCTATCAGAGATAGGCAAAATTTCAATATTATTAAAAATGGAACACATAATGTGAAAGAAATCTACTTGAGAGAGAAAATCTAGTGAAATAGTATAAATCACTTATATAGTTGAAAACAATCCTGCTAACCTAACACTTACCAAAAATAAAACCCAATGTAATACAATGAAAGCGGTTTGAAAGTAATTGATTATACAGATTGAAACAGCAACACAACACTGTTTAATAAAAATTCAACTCTAAAATAATCACAAGGGTAATAAGAAAACCATAATTTCTCTCTAATGGAAAATGGATCTTCACATCTCTTCTCGTATGTTAAGTTGGTGGAGAAAACAAAAACAATCTCGTGGCAAAGAATGGAATAATGTCAACTCTATAAATATTACGTTGTGAGACAATCCAACTGTAAGGAAGACGACACCCCTAACTATTTACACCCCTTAATACAGCCAATTGAAACTCCAAAATCAAGACTTTGACACGTACTGAGATACGTAAAGGATGATACTTATATTCTTCGGTAATAAAAATAAATCAATTAAAGGTCTGCAATAACAAATATGCATCAGATGTAATTTTGGGAAGCTACTGTCAGACAAATCTCTCAGGATGCTTTTGAGTAAAACCTTGGCTTCATGGCAACCCTGTAAAAGGAACAAATTATCTTCTGGATGATTGCAATTTAAGGTAAGATCGAAAGAAAATCAACTATTTTCCTTTTATGGTATGTGGATGATGTAACAGCAGAGCTGATAAGTTACTGTATTTGTTAAAAATAGAATGATGGTTGAGAGGGAAGAGTTTATTCGTCTAATAAGTTGTAAATTTGGCTTTATCGAAATAAAATCCACACAGACAATTATATTTTCACCCGTTGTTATAACACTTGCGTGTAGATTGGAAGGCTGAATCTGTAGAGTTTCCAGCACAATCTTATGCAAATAGTTTATGTGAATGGGATTAAAACTAGGTCTAACAGCAATAATGCCCATTGGAGTTGTCGTTCTTGACATTGGAGCAGCCTTTGTTGACCTTTGTGTCTATCATAAATAATGTTGTTGTGCATGATAAATATTGTAGTTGGGTAATTGGTGAATATGGTTGTGTGCCATAATGTAACCTCCTTTCTGGATCTCTATATAATAAATGCCCTTCCTCTCATCTTATTAAGGCAATTTGGGGCTTTTGTATGTTTGCTTGTTTTGTGATCAGCAGATCACTTTGTTTGTCTATTTTTGATAGAAAGAGCAAAGACAAAATAAAACAAAACCAGATTGCTACAGCAGAAAACAATTTTTATTCATAATCTTTTTCATCACCAAAATGCTACAGCAGCTGGTTTAAATAGATGCACACAATCTGTCAACAATGACAACAAAAAGAAACTTCAAATCAAACAACAAATTATGCAGCAATCAACACAACAGATTGATTGGGCTGATTTTATAACAACTAAAAACAAGACAACAGAAATTATGGACTACGGAAATTGCAAACTACAAAAAATTAGGAGGGAGAGATTAGACACTTTCTTCCAACACTTCCCCCTTAATTTTGGCCATCAACAACTCCCAAATTTTTTCTTTGATATTCAAAGCTATCCTTTGGTAATGCCTTGGTAAAAATGTTTTCCAACTGATCTTCAGATTTACAAAATTCAAGATAGATTTTGCCATTGTTGACCAATTCTCTGATGAAATGGTACCTCGTATCAATATGCTTGCTCCTTTTGTGAAATACATGATTCTTGGACAATGCAATGGCTGATTTGTTATAAAAAAGGATTGGTGTTGGATCATCTTGATTGTGCAACAAATCTGAAAAAATTTGATGCATCCAAATTGCTTGACATGCTATAGCAGTTGCGGCTACATATTTTGCTTCGGCTGAAGAAATTGTCACTATAGGTTGCTTCTTTGATGCCCATGAGACAGCTCCCGATCCAATATGAAATATATGTCATGATGTACTTTTCCTGTCATCTATGCTACCTTGCACAATATTTCTTGGTGGAGAACTTGGTGTTTGACCATCTTTCTCTTTTGGTTCCTCCTCACTATCATGTATAGGTGCTCCACTTGAGACTATTTTTTCAACTTTTGAATCCCATGATTCTTCTTCCTTAAATTCAACATCTCTACTAATGATCAATTTCTTTGTAATTAGATTATACAACCGGTAAGCTTTTGATTGCTCATCATAACCAATAAAAATGCATTTTTCACTCTTATCATCTAATTTCCTTCTTAATTTAGATGACACAAGAGAATAAGCAACACACCCAAAAATTCTAAAATGAGAGACAATATGCTTCTTGGGGGATTTTATCCCTCACACTCTTTGTAGGACTCCTATTCAGAATGTACACAGCACATGCCACTGCTTCTGCCACAAATCATTGGATAAATTTTTGGCCTTCATCATGCTCCTAGCCATATCCATTATAGTTATGTTCTTCCTTTCGGCTACTCCATTTTGTTGTGGTGTATATCTTGTTGTAAACTATTTCTTAATTCCATGATATCTACAAAAATCCAAAAATTCAATAGAATTGAACTCGCCATCCCTATCAGATCTAAGTACGTTAATGTAGAATCCACTTTGTTTTTCAGTCAAAGCTTTAAACTCCTTGAATTTATCAAATGCTTCAGACTTCTTCTTGACAAAGTATATCCATGTCTTCATGGTGAAATCATCAATAAATGTTAGGAAATATAAATTTCCTCCTAAAGATGGAGTCTGCATTGGCCCACATATATCAATGTGAACTAATTCTAATCGTGTCTTTGCTCTATATGAACTCTTTAGTGGAAAACTCTCTCTATGCTATTTTGCTAAGATACAACTTTCACAAGTACTAGCTGGATGATCTATAACTAGTAAACCTCTCACCATATTTTTCTTTTGCAATAAACTTAAACCTCCAAAATGAAGGTGGCCATACCTTAAGTGCTAAAGCCATGTCTAGTCTAAGCACACTGTTTTGAAATTAATTTCCTCCTTTCCTTGAATACAATTAATTTGAATGGGGAACATTCTATTTTGTGTCATTTTGACCCTTGCAATTAATCTATCATTAGGATTTCTATCCATAATTGTACATTCAACATTTTTAAAGTGAACTCTATACCCTTTTTGCATTAATTGACCAACACTCAAAAAATTATGTTTTAAACCAAGTATAAAGAAAATATCATCAATGTGTCTCTTTTCACCACTCTTAGTCATGATATTAATGATTCCCTTTCCCAGTTTCAGATACTCTACTATCATTTGCCAATTTTACTTCTGATTTTATAGAATCATCCAAATTAGCAAATAATTCTTTGCTTCATGTCATATAGTTGCTACAACCACTATCTAAAAACCATACATCATTAGAAGTTTCTTGAGCCACATTACAAGTTATGAGTAAACTTCCAAAATTATTAGTAGATACATTTGTGTAATTTTCCTTTTGCTTATCCACTTCAGCTTGTTTGATTCTACATTCATTTGCAAAATGACCATATTTCTTATGATAGTGACATTGTATTTGTGATTTATCATACATTGATGATTGAAACTGATTTCTTCCACGTCCTCTATTGTTGAAATTTTGATAGGACAATTTAATTCTTTCTCCTTGATCTGAACTTGTGTGTTCACTTCTTCCTCTTCCTCTTCCTCTAAAGGTTGATCTTCCTCTACCTCTTCCTCTTCCAAATGATACCTATGTTTTGAAAGCACTCTCCAAAGAAGAATTGTTATTTCGATTCATTCTAGTTTCATGAGAAAGCAAAGATCCCATCAATTTATCTATTGAAATTTGAGATAAATCTTTTGATTCTTCAATTGCAACCACTATTCCATCAAATTTGTTAGGAAGGCTTCTAAGAACCTTTTCTATCACCTTTTGATCAGATATATTTTCACCGTGTACCTTCATTTGATTTACAATATTCATTACATTACTGAAAAATTGATCTACAGATTCTGATGAACTCATTTGAAGATTTTCAAAATTCTTCCTTAAAATCTATAATTTTGCAACTTTTACTTTAGTTGTCCCTTGGTATGATCTTTCTAAGATTTCCCAAGCTTGCTTAGAACTAGTTGCATTAGAAATTCTAGAAAACAAAGTTTCATCCATTGCTTGTTGAATAAGAAACAAAGCTTTAGAATCTTTCTTTTTCTTTTCCTTAAGATCATCTTTTTGTGTTTGTGATAGAGTAGACAAATCTTGAGGTTGTACAAACCCATTTTGAACAAACTCCCACAAATCTTGTGAACAAAACAATGTCCTCATTTTTATTGCCCATGTATCATAATTTTTACTTGTAAATATTGGAATTTGGGGCTGAGTTAAGTTACTACTGGATGCCATGAAGTTATCTCCCCTTCTTGATCTGCACTTATCTTATTTTCCAACAAAAGAGCCTTTCAAATCATTTCTTTATATCAAATCCATAAAAGAGTTTCAAGAAAATACAAAAAGACATATAAATGACTCCAATAGTTAGCAACTTCAGCACATACAATAGCTACATCAATGATCACACATTTGCCTTATCTCTATTAGCAGCTTTCAACCTTCTAAAATATTCATCCCAGATTATCTAGCTCTGATACCAATTTGATAGAAAGAGAAAAGACAAAATAAAACAAAACTAAATTGCTACAGTATAAAAAAAAATATTCATATTCTTTTTCATCACCAAAATGCTACAATAGCTGGTTTAAATAGATGCACACAATCTATCAACAATGACAGCAAATAAAAACTCTAAATCAAACAATAAATTATGCAGCAATCAACACAATAGATTGACTGGGCTCATTTTATGACAACTGAAAAAAGGATAGAAATTATGGACTATAGAAACTACAAACCGTAAGAAATTAGGAGGGAGAAATTAGACACTTTCCTCCAACAATTTTTCTTTCGTCTAGTATCAGAGCCAGCATAGCAAGAGCCAAGTTGTTATAAGATAAAAGATTTGAGATTGGATCAAAGATTTGAAGATCTTAATCCTAGTTTGCTCAGCCAAGCACGAAGGAGAAGAAAGGAAGACACCAATCCGAGGATACTGTAGATCACTGCAAACATCAGCCAAGCTATAGATCTGGAGACATTAGTGTTTGAAGCCATAGCTTTCAAAGAAGAAAAGTTGCTGATTTGTTTACTAGCTATTGTAGATCCAAGGAGAATCGATGTATTGGAAAAAAGAATATTGTCGAAAAAGACTGCTACATAGTCAAATGCCATCAAAGGTTTTATTACTATTTTTTTGTTTTGTGGGAAATTAAAAAGAGCCGCCTATCCCAGCATTGATTTGGCAAGGAGGAACAAAAACTTCCATGTATTATTTGTAGAAAATTATTTTTGTTGTGTAATCCATTGCTATATAGCAAGGAAGCCACCGAAAAGCAGTGCAGGCTAAAGAATGTTGCATGTGAAATTAAATTCCATGCAAGGCTTTAACTTTTAAAGTCTTTTCAATATTAAATTCTTTAAAAAGTTATTTTTTAAAGTTTTAAGGAGCATGGTAAGACTCTTTTTAAAGTTTAGTTGAAAGTCTTTTCACTTTTTAAACTTGTGAAATTTGATTTTTAAAGTAAAGGGTAAGAAGACCAAACTTTTTTCAAGGTTTTTCTTTTGTGAAGTGAATATTGTGTAATTAAGTGTATTATCAGTTGCAACCAACACTTAATCTAGAAAAATCAATATAATATAAAAAAAAATTTGTGTCTGGGTCCTATTTGAAAGGACAAAGAGAGTATCCATTTGCAAGATCTCTCTACATTTTTTTGTATTGAGCCGTTGAGTTATTGTGCACATTACTCTTATGGAAAATATGGTAGGAAATGTTATGTCTAACATGCTAATTCCCGTGTTTGAAGGAGACAAATTTACATATTGGTGTACTAGGATGCAAACCTTACTCAAATCCCAAGCTTTGTGGGAAATTGTACAAGTAGGGTATGTATAACTAGATACAACTGTATTTAATGCATTAAATGATCAACAAAAAAGAGAGTACAAAGCAAGTATAGAGAAGGATAATGAAGCCCTATTTATGATTCAAGGTGCAATTAATCAAGCAATTTTTCCTAGGATAAGTGGTGCTATTCATTCTTAGCAAGCATAGAAAATATTGAATAATGCATATCAAATATTGAATAATGCATATCAATTATTGAATAATGCATATCAAGGTGCACAAACTGCAAAATTATAGGCAATGAAGAAATTTTTTGAAAACGTAAAGATGACTACTAGTGAATCTGTGAATGTATTTTTAAGAAAGGCAGAAGGTCTAGTAATTCAAATGAAAGTTTTAGGGGAAGATGTAGATGACAAGCATTCCATTGAAAAAATTTTAAGGAGTTTGATTTCTAAATTTTATGGTGTCATTTCTACAATTGAGATCAAAAATCTCACAACTATGCAAATAGATGAGCTAAGTGGAATTTTATTAACTGTTGAAGAAAAAATGAAAAGTAATGAAGAAAGCTTACATAAAGCATTTTCCTCTAAAGATAATATAAGAGGAAAAAGAAAAACATTCTTCAAAAATCAGAATAAAGTTGAATACAAAGGTGAATCCGGTAATTTTAGAGGAAGAGGTAGTAATTTCAGAGGAAGAAGTAGCAACTTTAGAGGTACTGGAAGAGGAAGAGGTAGAAACAATGGGGGAGACTATGATAAAAAGAATGTCCAATGCTTTAATTGCAACAAGTTTGGACACTATGCATCAAAATGTTGGAGTAAACAAGGTGAAGGAGAAAGGGAAATTCTCACAATACTATTGAAAATAAACAAAATTTGTTTATTTCTTGCTTCAATGTGAATGCCAGTGAAAATAATGTATGGCATATTGATTTTGGATGTTCTTCACATATGACATTTAATGAGCATTTATTTGTCAATTTGGATGAGAAACATCAAAGTATAGTAGTACTAGGAGATAATCAATCTCATGGAAACAAAGGTAAAGGTACAATTGCAGTTACCACAGAATATGGTGAAGTTAAACATATCAATGAAACAATATTGGTCCCATCACTAAAAAATAATTTGTTGTCTGTTGGACAAATGCTAGAACAAAATTATCAAGTGACTTTTGATAAGAATGAGTGCATAATAAGATACAAGTTAAAAAGGAATGCAGTTGTTGCAAGAGCAAGGATGATAAGTCATAGGATGTTTCCTCTTCATTTCACTCATGGAAACCAAGCATTGAAGTCTAGTGAAATAAATGAAAGTAAAATTTGGCACCAAAGATATGGTCACCTCAAGTTTAGTGGGTTAATTTTACTCAAGATATTAAGAATGGTTGAGAGTCTACCTTTCATTGAAAATACAAAAGAAGTGTGTGAAGAATGTGTTGTTGGTAAACAACATAGAGTTAGCTTTCCAATTGGTAAATCTAGTAGCGCTAAGCAACATCTTGAGATAATCCATACAGATTTGTGTGGTCCTATGGAAAAATATTCTTTGAATAAATCTAAGTATTTCTAATCTTCATTGATGATGACTCAAGAAAAACTTGGGTATATTGTTTGGTTCCAAAATTAGAAGGGTTTGACAAATTTGTAGAATTCAAAAGGTTGGCTGAAAAACAAAGTGGTAAGTACATCAAAGTGATAAGGTCGGACAATGGAGGTGAATACAAATCAAATCAATTTCTATTTTTTTGTAAAAATCATGGAATCAAGAGAGAGTTCACTACTTCCTACACTCCAGAACAAAATGGAGTTGCTGAAAGGAAGAATAGGAAAATTGTTGAAATGGCAAGGAGTATGATGAAAGAGAAGAATTTAGATAATATTTTTTGGGTAGAAGCAGTATGCACAATACTGTATCTTCTAAATAGAAGTCCTACAAAAGTAGTTAAAGGAATGACTACTGAACAAGCATGGTTTGGGATAAAGCCAAGTGTTGATCACTTGAGAGTCTTTGGTTGTATTGCTTATGCAAACATACCAAACAAAGAAAGATCTAAGTTAGATGATAAAAGCCTAAAATGTATTTTTATTGGGTATGGATCAGAAAATAAAGCATATAGATTGTATAACCCAATAGGAAAGAATCTTGTTATAAGTGGAGATGTGGTATTCAATGAACTAGCAGAATATATCAAGGAAAATGAAACAAAGGGAAATGAGATAATGATTGATGAAGTTGAAGAAGGAGAAGAAGAAGAAATGAACCTATGTCTTCTAGTATAGGAGCAAGAAAGTATCAAAAATATCAAAGAAGGACAGAAAATAATCATCCATCAACTCTTATGTTGGATTCAAATTTTGAGAAAATGAAAATAAGATCACAAGAAAAAGTGAATTATGCTTTGATGACTCAAATAATGGAAAGTAATGAACTACAAAATTTTGAAAAAGCTCAAGAAAAAGAAGAATGGGTTGAAGCAATGTAGAGTGAGATAGAAACAATTGAAAGGAACGATACATGGGATTTGGTTCAACTACCTCACAGTAAGGAAAATTTTGGTACAAGATGGGTGTATAAAACTAAGTATAAATCCAATGGAAGCATTGATAAGCACAAGGATAGATTGGTAGCTAAAGGATACACTCAACAAGCAAGTATTGATTACACTGAAACATTTGTACCTATAGCATGAATGGATACTATTGGACTGGTTTTGGCTTTGGGAGCTTAGTAGAGTTGGATAGTTTATCAAATGGATGTAAATAGTTCTTTTTTGAATGGAAATATTGATAAGGAAGTTTATGTTTCTCAACCTAGAGGTTTTAAAATACCCTCTAAAGAGAATTATGTTTACAAATTAAAGAAGGCCTTGTATGGTCTTAAGCAAGCACCAAGAGCATGGTATTCAAGGATAGACTCATACCTACAACAAAAAGGTTTCTTAAGAAGTCAATCAAATCCAAATCTTTATATTAGGATCTCAGCTAAGGATTTTTTTTCTTAGTTCTCTATGTTGATAATCTTATCTACACTAGGAACAATTCAACTTTATTTGTAGAGTTTAGAGTAGCTATGGTTGCTGAATTAGAGATGACAAATTTGGGACAGATGCACTACTTACTTGGTATAGAAGTATGGCAAAATAAAGATAAAATTTTCATGTCTCAAAGAAAATATGCATCAGATATCCTACAAAAGTTTTAGATGAAGAGTTGCAAACCAGTTGCAACACCTATTGTAGTTGGAATTAAGTTGTCTAACTTGGATGTGTCAGATTCAATGGATGCCACTATATGCAGACAATTGATTGGTATTTTGATCTACTTAACTACTACTAGACCAAATATCACATATACAATGAGCTTGGTATCTAGGTTCATGTCGAAACCTAAGAAAACACATTGGAGTGCAGTTAAGAGGATTCTTAGATATGTCAAAGGGACATTGAGTTATGGCCTTAGATTCAACATTCAGAGGATAGTAAGTTGATTGGCTATACAGATTCAGATTGGGCAGGCTCCATAGATGATCGGAAGTCTACTTCTGGTTATACTTTTGGTCTTGGTTCTATAGTATTCTCTTGGAAATCCAAGAAACAACCTACAATATCACTTTCTACAGCAGAGGCAGAGTATAGAGTTGCAATATTTGCAGCATGCCAAACAGTGTGGTTGAGACAACTATTGGAGGATTTGCACTAGATACATAATGGACCTACTTTGTTGTATTGTGACAACAAGAGTGCTATACAAATGACTAAGAATCCAGTGTTTCATAGCAGGACCAAACATATTGAGATTCAACATCACTTCATCAGAGAGTTGGTTCAACAAGGATTGACCATTATGGGGGAGAATGACAACAATAATGCCCATTGGAGCTGTCGTTATTGACATTGGAGCAGCCTTTGTTGACCTTTGTGTCTATCATAAATAATGTTGTTGTGCATGATAAATATTGTAGTTGGGTTATTGGTGAATATGGTTGTGTGCCATAATGTAACATCATTTTTGGATCTCTATATAATAGATGCCCTGTCTCTCATCTTATTAAGGCAATTTGGGGCTTTTATATGTTTGCTTGTTTTGCGATTAGCAGATCACTTTGTTTGTCTATTTTTCCTTCAGGGTCAGCTTTATACTTCAGCCTTCTAATTTTGTATGATATTTTTTATATTTACATATCTAGTTGTTTCAAAAAAGAAGAATCTATCTATCAATAAACACACTATAATATATGTTTTAATCATTAATGAATTAATAAATTTGATTTAAAAAAAAAAAAAGAATCCTAATAAACTTCATAATTTGACACACTGAATAATACACGTCTTATCCATATTTTATTTTAATCAGCAAAACATAACTGTTGCTTGAAATAGATTATATAATTCATGAAACAGTGAAGAACAAGGGAACTTATTGGAGTTTGTTGTGAACTTAAAGGACACCTCAGTCTATTACGTCTGATAAATCTATAATACCCATAGGGTCCCCCATGACAGCAAGGGATCCTCTTCCTCATACATGATATCTTCTGCTGGTGGTGCCATGGTATCCGTTGGCTACAGAAGCAGTTGAGCATCAAGAGCGCCAGTGCCCAGGAGAAATGCAAGCTTATCATATTGAGAGCGCAAATGGCTTAGCTCTGCATTTGTGGTTATCAAATGGGATTCCAGCTCAACAATTTCCTTCTGCAGTTGATAAACTTCAATTGTGGAGCCATTAATGGGGTCATTCACCCTTGCACTCGCTTCATACAACATGCTATTTACTGCATCTCCTCTTTTCTCAGCTTCCACAACCTGAATCAACTCCACATTAGAACAGCGAGTTTCACTTCAGTTTAATACGTGGATAAACGCCTATATGGCTTAGTGAAAATCGATTTTCTACAAATAACTTAAAATATATGTCTGTGTTTTGCATGTTGAGGATTGAATTCGCTTCTGCTTGAACTAAATTTTAGAATGGAATTACCAATATATACGGCTTCTAATTGATATTTCGGGAACAAAAATTGAGTATAGTCTCAAATTACCAAAAGCAGTTTAACAATATGGACAGTTTAAAATAATGTGCTCGTCCAAAATATGGTAAATCTTCACCCTCCTTAAACACACAAAATTGTTTATGGTTGTTAAAAGAGGCCATTTTAAACATATATTTTTAAAAATTGTCGCAATTTTAAATAACAAAATAAGATAAATATTTAACACTTGTTAATGAGAATAAGATAAAAATGTATTATTCACTATTTATTCATTTAAAATAATAAATGTATTAATTGAAAGTCAAAAAATTATAACAAAATGATTTTTCAGTAAAAAAAACTATGAAGATTTTTATCAAAAGACAAAGATTCACATTTGATGACATTTGAGGCCCATTCTATTAAACAATTCACTACAACATTTCATTCCCTAGATATATGAACCAAACTAATGAAATTAAAATTTGAAATAAGATGGATAATCTATTTTCCTAGAGATGTCAATCTCCAAGAAAATTAATGAATAGTTTGAATCCACCTTACAAATAATCATTTCCCAGCCCACCTCACAAGATTTCAATGCCACATGGATATCATGAGCCTCCTTCTTATTATTAGGGCCAAACCTCATAATATAAGTGTTATATACCTATGGCTATGATATTATATGGTATTTTGGTGGATGGAGATACTAACATGTGACACACATTCCTTTAGCTAGTTATAATGGGTCATGTGGACAACAAATGCAATTAATTAGATCAGGTGATGAGTAGGCCCTCATCGGGATTACCCTACCAGTGTATTACTAGGAGGTCTATATAAACAAGGTAATTATCATTGAAAGGGGTGGAGCATGATATTTTATTTATGATTTCTTGGATATATAACACAAAGTGGATTCTTGCATAAGAAGTATGGTATGATGTTACCCTAACTCAAAGGTTTATTCTATTTATACATATATTGGATATTAGGGAGTTTTTTATCATGAACATCTTTTATTTTTTGTGAGATCTATACTAAACGTTGATGCAAAAACTCAAACATAATTGAATCCAAAAACAATATCTATAATTAGAGAATTAGATAAGAAATCTACTATTTAAAAATAATGCTTTTATCATCAACATTAAGTGATTTGTTGCAATATTATATCTATTAGTGTTAAGTTTAGCATAGGGTTAATTATCCAGGTTATTTTTTCCCGTATTGGGTAGCTGTTCACCTGTCACATTTTTCATGGCTTTAAAAAGCCTATACATTATGTATTCTATATCCCATCTAAATATATTTTCATGTATGGTGAAATAGCATAGTGCTTCTCTCGTTTGTGAAGATTTATTTGTATGTTGTGCTCGTGGGAGGTGGTTGACACCAACATGGTATAGAGGTCTCCACAAGCGATTGGCATATGCAGACTAATTGAATATGGAGACCTCTATACCTACAGTGATTTTGTAGTTTTGGAGGCTGTGGCATTAGTTTGAAGGCTCGTTTCTTCATTGGAGTCTATACAGTTTTTTGAAACTTTATATTTTGTAAATTTTCCCCTAAATATTTAGGGTTTCAATACTGCACAACAAAGAGGAAGTGGTCCTAGGTTTCTTGATGTTGTTTTGAATGCAAACAATTATCCCAAATTGGTGAGATATTGATCATAAGCATCCCATTTTATTTTCCAACACTCTCATTGTTGCATGAGCTAAGGCTCATGGTGGCGTGCTCCATGTTGTGGTTTGTGCTTGGCAACTATCTGGATTTTTGTACCATGAAGATCATGATGCTTGAATGGTACAGTTTTTTTGGACCAAATTAGGTTTTTTAATCTTATAATTCTTTTCTAAAAAATTTTATACTTGTGAAAGCACTATCTTTGAAATTTTTGAAGAATTGTCAGTTATAATGGTTTCTTTGGACAAAGGGAACTTTAGCCAATGGAGTGATTTTATTCCGACTCATCTTAGTGAGAAGAATCTATTCCTATATTTTTATAATGAAGTTCCTATTCCAGGAACACATAGTGGGTATATGATTTGGAAAAGATATAGGGCTAGAGTCTCTAGAGTTATTTTTGAGCATATAAATGATGACCTTTTGGATTCACTTGTTCATTTTGAGTGTCCTTATGCTGTTTGGACTTACATTCGAGAATCATATGGAGATCTTGATACTCTGCCATCTCTCAATGATCCTCTTTCCAATACCAATGTGCCTCTTTATTCTTTAGGGAAGATAAACCATCCTTGTGTTCCTTTAGAGGTTTTCAAAACTTCAGATGAGGTTACAATTACTTCAGAGGTTCTTTATTCTTTTTCATAGATGGTTGATCCACCTTCATTAAGTACTTCCATCATTCTTGAGCAATAAGATTCTCGTTTTCTTCTTGCTTGGGAATCCTATTTTTCATACATTGGTTCATTGTTCGTGGAATCTCACATTTCAGACTTGGAAGATAAATTTTAAGAATTAAATTCCCTATTTAATGATAGTTGTGGTACTTCTATCACTCCATCTTCATCTTTAGAGAATGTTCAAAATCAGTTTCCTATGGTACCTTGTTTGTCACCTTCTATTTTCATTAGACATATTCATGATTGGTTTGTGGCATCATCTTCCAAGGTCTTGATGGCACATGAGCAGAGTTTAGGGACATTATCATCCTACATTTGGATTTTACTTGCTAATTCCTATCTACAATTTGAATCATACTACCATTTGTACTTGGTTTTGTTTCTTCCAAAAGGGAGACAAGTTGTTTGTTGACATTGGAGCATGTTTTATCTTCAAGCACTTACCATTTTTGCAAGTGATAACACATTGTGGGGGGGCTATATAGTCTCTCTCTTTCCCTCTTATGGGGGGGATATATACATGATGTATGTAGTCCTTGGGGTTGCTATTGAGTCTTCCATCCATGCATCATGTTTTCTCTTTTCTCTCTTTTGGAGAGGAGTTTTTTCCCATAGGGATTTTCTTCTTTTCATTGGTTGTGATAGATTTCATTGCATATCAGTTATGCATGGGTACCTAACATGGCCTTGTAGACAAGACCCATTTTTCATTTCATTTTTGCATAATAATTCTCCCTAATTTTGCACTTAAGGGGGGGGGGAGGGGGGGTTGTTAGTGTTAAGTTTAACATAGGTTTAATTATTCGAGTTTTTTTTCCTATATTTGGTAGCTATTCACCTGTCACATTTTTTGTGGCTTTAAAAATCCTATACATTATGTATTATATATCTCACATGAATATGTTTTCATCTCTAGTGAAATAGCATAGTGCTTCTCTCGTCTATGAAGATTTATTTGTAGGTTGTGCTCTTGGGAGGTGGTTGACACCAACAATATCTTGGCCTAAAATTTATTTTTAGGCCATAAATAAAATTAAAAATTTGAGATTTTCACATTTGTAGAAAGCTTGTTGTATACAAAGATTTTGGCACCTAAATGCTTTCTAACACTTCTAGGGTTTTTCACCTAAAAGGAGAAAGATGAACCAAAATAGGAAATGTCTACACTCAAAATCAATGCAAGGATGGATGAAGTATGCCTAGATTTGATGTCTAAATGCAAAACACTGGTAAAATGAATGACTTATTAATGTAATACCTAAGAAATGGAAGTTGTTTGAAAACACATTGTAATATGCACAATGATAAAATAAATGCAATGAAGAACAAGATAAAGATGTTAAACATAGATTGTGCACCTAAAAACTGATGAAGGTTGAAATGAAGATGGTGAATGCCTCTGAAGTTTTTGAAAATCTGATTTTAAACCCAACTAGGAAAGTTACACCAAATTGGGCGACTTAGTCCCAAATCAGGGAAGCTACCAAAAAATTTGGTTTTTCCAAAAGGGTATCCAAAACTTTTTTTTTTTTAAATAAGTGTAGTGGGACTAAGTCACCACTATTGGTGACTTAGTCCACTTTGTATTTTCTGCAAATCTAAAAGTGGAAACGGAAGCCTACAGTTTATACTCTATTATCTGACAGAAACCCGAATCTAAATCTACAAAAATACCTACAAAATAGAGTATAAATTGATTTCTAATGGGGGGTTTTTCTTGGTCAAAACCTTAGTTGGTATTTAAACCTTGAAAGAGATAAAATTTTCATAAAACCCTAGCCCTAAGTGTGTCTAAGACTAGGAAGTTTGAAAATAAGATGCAACCCTATCCTAAAGTGTAAGAATAAGATGCATAAATGGATTTAGAAAAATGCAAGAATCATCCTAAGAGACACTATATCATATTAGAAATGATTCTTAATGACATGCAAACCTTCCTTAAGCTAAAGATATGGAGAAGATGGAAGATGGAATCACTTTGAAAACAAGTCCTTAGGCTTGATTTCTCCATGATTCTCCATAGGCATCCATGATCAAACCTTTGCAATGTAAGATCTTGGACAAAAAGTGAAATTCAAGGCCTATGAAAACCCTACCTTGTTGCCATAAAGCTTCAACTTTTTGTAGATAGATTAATGAATCTTGAATTTGCTAGTTGAAAATGACTTAATGTTATAAAAAAAACCTAAAATCATGTATTTATAGGCATCAACATCTAATTATTCATAATTTTAACTTCACAGGCTAACATCCATCAAGAATTTGAATTAAGTTGGTGATTTCCCTACTCAAAAGTGAAAAATACCTCAAAAGGGACTAGGTAATCACCCTGGGTGACTTAGTCCCACCAAGGGTTTTTGAGGTGGTTTTCACAAAATTTGAGTGGCTTTAATGTTGCTTGCTAGGATTTGTATGATTTGTGAGTGGAATAGGCCTTAATGTCCAAAATAATGAGCATCAGGGGCCTATAAATGCAATTTTTAATTGGTGATTGATGCAAGGGTGTCTAAAATAGGACTAAATTAGACCACATATTATAATATCTACAAAGGAGTACAATTTTCATGTCCACACTTGTCAAGATTCATTAGGGGTCCATTAATCTCAGTTTTCAATTGAATTCAAACTTATCATGAATTAGTTAGTTCAATGTTGGGTCAAATAGATTTGGTAGAATGACAATGTATTGAAATAATTTCTTTGTCAACCTTACTTTCAATGGAGGTTCCTAATTTTTATGGAATTGGTGATTCATTTTAATTGTGGAAAAAATATAAAATTGCTCGTGGATAAGGTATTTTATCAAAAAATATGCTTTTGTGGTTTTTAAATAGTAAATCTAACTAACAATTTACATCATTGTTTAAGTATATTTCTTCTTTGGATAAACTAGAGCACGAGTTTTTAGATAGATGGAATTGAAAATAAGAATATTAAAAAGATGAAGAAGAGGAGGAGGAAGAGTATGGAGAAAAATATGGGAAAGGAGAAGAATTAGTAGAAGGTGGAGGAGTACAATAGAATATAGGTACATACAAGTTATATGTAAGGAAGAAAGGCCCAATCCTTTGATTTAAATATGCATTGAGAGGGGAATTTTTATTGTTTCTATAAAGCCTATTAGCAATTATAACTTCATAAAAATGGAATTAGCCAACAAGCTACATGTACAAGAAAATCACATCACGGGAAATCAAATATCAAGTACATGTGTTAAATTTTAGGAAGATCAACTTGTAGTGTAGTAAAATGCACACCCTTGCATTTTCACACTTGTTTGGGCCCGCCTTGCTTTATTTATGCTTCTTTATGGCTTAATTGGTCCTATTTTGTGTCCACAAGTCCTATGAATAACATATTTTTTCTAGTTAATCTTGACATTCTCCAATGCATAAATGTTAATTTAATGACTCCATCAGCGTGTCCCTAATTTTTAGGTCGGGACTAAAATGCCACCTAGGGCATCTTAGTCCCCCAAAGCTCTCAGGACCTTGATTTTGACACCTCTAGATTGGGCCCCCTTTTGGTGTCTATGCCCCAAGTTTTTAGGACTTGGGACTAAGATGCCACCTAGGGCGTCTTAGTCCTCCTTGAGTCATTTTTTAGGTTTAATTTCAAATTTTGGAAAGATTTAGCCTCCTTTATTCAGTGAATTTAAGAGCAGATTCATCAAGCATTTGAAGCCATTTTCAAATTCAAGCATCATATCACTATTTTCTTGCATCATGTGTCTTTTTATGCTAACATTTGTGATGTATTTTTTTATCCAAGCAAGCAATTCAAGCATTATCTTTCAAGCATTCAAGATCCAAAGCCATTGAAACCATGTCACACAAGTTTGTAGGCTTCACAAGGTTTTGGTGAGTTGTAGAATTACATGTTTTTCATTCATCATTCCTTCATTTCATTTCATTTCAAGGTTTAATTACTAACAAGGGATTTTACCAAGGCAAACCCCCATTCACTAACAAGCAAGTTTTTCCCATCTTGCACATTTGTGATTGTAGATCTAGGTTGTGAACTTGAAGATCACTTGAAGTTGAAAATTGGAAAAGTTTCAAAGTTGCATTGCAAAGTTGTCCTCTTCATGGAAACCCACATACAAGCCTTATTCAAAAGTTTTGAGAACCTGAGATTAGAAAAGAAGATTTTGCGAACCTTGGAGCTCAGGATTTTGTTTAGACTTTGCAAAATTTTAGAATGAGACTAATATGCCACCTTGGGATTCTTAGTCCTCATAGGCTTAAGTTTTAGAGATTTTTTAGAGATACGGTTCCAAGATCCAAAGACTCTGCATCTACACTGAAAAACAACAATGGGACTAATACTCCATCTTGGGCATCGTAGTCCTCCACAATATATTTTAGCAATCTATTTGCATTTCCAGAATCCTCATGACATTTCTAGATTTCCTAGGTGCACACATACCATCTCCCTATTGCATAATTTCATCATTTTCATCATTCATTTAGCTTGCATTGTTAGTTTTAGGTCATTTTACATATCACAACATGTTTCCAAACATTTCCGTTTCCAAGCATTTTCTTGCTAATGAACCCCCTAGAACTTAAGAAACCCTTCCTAGAACTCTCCTAATTGTGAATTGGCTCACCTAGAGAGGTTGTTAGTCAATCCAATTAGGATTCTTAGGACATTAGTGAATGATTGAGTGAGAAAAGTGTTATATCACAAAGGTATCCATTCTCCCCATTAATCATTTTGGTGAACCCAACACTTTATCTTTTCTGATATGGAGTCTATTAAGTCCATAGATCTAGATAGCATTCATTCTTTCATTGCATCTTTCATTAGTGAAATGTATCTAGGTATCTTGCATCTTGCATTAGTGAAATTGCATTTAGGGTTTCCTATACTTGCATTAGTGAAAAGTGCATATTATAGGTTGCATATTTACTTTATTACATCATTTCATTTCATTAAAAAAATTGAAAAGTGCATTTTCTTCATCTTCATTGCATTCTTATTGCATTCAAAATTGAAAAATTTCATTTGCATCTTGCATTCAATTGCTTGTTTCTAGCTACTTTTTCTTGCAATTATTTGCACATTTTTCTATTTCTGAGCATCAACATACTGCATAGGAAATTTGTAAACACTGTCGATATTCTATAATTCCCTACTTTCTACAAGAAACCTCTACTAGGACTAAAATTCTCTTCCTGGCATCTTAGTCCCTGTCAAGATTTTTTTCCTTAGATATCTTTTTCTATTGTTTGTTTTTTATTTTAGCCTCTAGAACTTCAAAATCTCTCCAAGAGGACCAAGACACCCTTCCTGGAATCTTAGTCCTTGTTGACATTGTAGACATGTAAAATCGACATCATGTATTACTCATATTTAATTAAATCATATCCGCCCATCAAATAAAAAAATAAAGTTTATTTGATTGATCTTCTAAGGTTATCTTTTTAATTAAATAAATCAATTTATTTAATTATCTCCTAAAGTTTCTTCATTTAATTAAATCAAATGTATTTAATTAAATGGATAGTGCATCAATTTCCTCCCTTTTGATTTAAATAAATCCAAGTATCTAAGTCAAATTTAAAAATCACCTAATCCTCTCTTAAATTAATCAAACCATGATTAATACTAATCCTAATCCTCTTTTCTCTAGATTTTGCAACTTGTGCACATAAATCAATTTAATTGATTAATTAATTCCTCATTTTCATTCAAAATGGCATCTTTGAGATAATATTCTGCAAGTTTGAAATCTCCCTCCAAATTGACATGTACATCCAACAAATCATTTAGCTCCCCTCTTACATGTCCCCCACTTGGAATTTAAGTCTCTTTTCTCCCTCCAACAAGCCAAATTTGAAATTTGAAAAGGCCACCCAATGTCATTTATTGGCACATTGACCAAAATTTGCACGACCTTCATCCTATGAAATCTTGACAAATGGAATCTTGTCATTGGTTTGTCTTTTGTCCCACATCATTCGTGTTTTGCATTCTTCCATCCTTCTTGGTTATAAATAGAGGCCTCCTCTATTGTATTACTCCACAATCTTAGGCAACTTGATACACATTCATCTTGCACTTGGTCATCATCTTGCATATTTTTATCGTCCAAGAGCTTATCAGGGGTTGGGAAAGGGCTTATTTCCATAGAAGCACCAATCCACTATGAGATAAAGTTTGATTCATGTTATTATGTTTTTTCTTTAGTTTCCTTGTTTTCTTAGTTGCATACCTAACATGATTTAGTATATCATAAAGATGCTTTGGTTTGATTTATTTTAACTAACCATGTTAATGTTTGTTATAGTTAAAGCAATATGCAAATTTAGCATCTACATTATGGCGCTAGAAGGAGGGCTTGAATCCACAATAGTTCAAGCATTAGATTTTAGCTTTAGCATTCATATTCAGATTGAATTCCTCTAATAGCTAATATGACAGTTTAGCATTCAATTTCATTAGCTAGAAAGTTTCAAAAAGCTCACATGGTTTGTTTATGATTTCACACATTTGACTTCATTTGCTAGTTAAAATTTGAAGCAACTCAGCATGACTTAACCCCAAATTTGTGTCTAATAAAAGTTCAATTAATTTGTCTGTAACCTGATTTCCAGTGCTAGAACTACCAGTTAATGAAGCAATGAAGTTTTTTGAATAAATTAATATTGGCATGTAAAGTTTATCTTTGCTTACTGCTTGTGTTTTAATCTAAATTATAAAAAATCCCTAAGACTGTGCTTTTTTGATGGTCAAATGTCATAGAAGATCATACTTATGCATGCTTAAATTTGGTGTTAAGACATGATGCATAGGTATTTTGATCCTTTCATAAGGTTTCCCATTCTCATAAAGAACTATGCTCTATTTTTATAATGTTTATTTGACTGATCTTATGTGTAGTGGAGTGAAATCAAATAAAACTTATCCTCCAATCATTGCATGCTGGTCAAAGATTGTGGAATTTGGCTTCACACTGGCTAATAGCATATGCTTGTATCTCTTCTAAAAATTTGGGTGCACAGTCATATGCCCACACTAGACATTCATGTTTATTAGTGCATTGGACACATACAACTTGAACTCTAGTCCTTCCATTCTTGTAGTGGTTTGACAGTGTGCCAGCATGGATGTAGATGTTCTTTCCCATGCGTGTTCAATCACCCACATCTTCTCTCCAATGGAATCACTTTGTAACGTAATCGCCAATATGATTACACTTGGCAGTGGTGTGACTCCTCTGACAATGGATTGATTGGATCTCAATTTGAATGTCAAGTCATATTCTCTCTATTTGTTTTTGAAATATATATGTCTATCTTCGAGAAGATTTCGTTATGTGAAAGTTAAAAGGTGAAGCCTCTACTATGTAGAAAGAATATAGATCATTAGTCCACCTCGATAATCAATGACTTGGCCACACATAGTCTATCATCCATTGGTGGGTTCTTTTTAATACTACATTTATGGTAGTGCATTAGAGGGACTTTACTATAATGTCATGATCACTTAGATTGTCTTACCCAACCCCATCTCATCAGCCTGGAAATGAAAGAAATTTTTTAAATTGATCACGATTCAAGGATTTTTCAACATTGTTTGCTCTTGAAGAGAAAAATTCAAAGATGATTGTTGTGCATGTTTTGCACACACGCCCCGCCGTAGGCAAGGAACCCCTTTTTTTCGCTCCCAACATACTGCTTTACTCCTGTCTTGTTTTACATGCCCCATTTTCCAAGCCCAAATTGGTCATGTGCCTTCAAACTATCAAATCCCCTACCCAAATTCACCTACTTGGGGTATTCAAATCTGTGGAGAAATGAGGTCCACTATCCCCTTTTCTGCCTTTTGTCTTGATCCTGCTACTTTTTGAAACATTCGTGGATCCTTACTGGCCCCGTTTCCACATTTTTGACTTTGGGAGCAACCTTTTTTGGATCTGGGATGTGTTTGAAGTGTGTAAATGAACTACCAAGGTTTCGTCAATGTTATATTAAGTTTTGATGGTTTCAGAACTTTCCCTCCGGAATTCCCTTCCTCCTTGGCTATTTGGAAACATCCGTGGACCCTCGTCACTCCCGTTTCCACATTTTTGACTTTTGGGTCACCCTTTTTTGGATTTGGGATGTGTTTGATGTGCTTAAATGAATTGCCAAGGTTTTGCAAAAGTTTGGTTAAGTTTCAATGGTTTCGGAGCTTTGTCCCCCTTTTGCTATTTTGGAACATCCAATGGCCACCTCCCTTTCGGCCTCCGGAGCCCGGCCCCTCCATGGCCATTTCTGGGGCTCCGCCTCTCCATGGCCATTTTGAACATCTGGTGGCCACCTCCCTTCTGGCCTCCAGAGCCCAGCCCCTCTGTGGCTATTTCCAGGGCTCTGCCTCTCCATGGTCATTTTGAACATCTGGCGGCCACCTCCCTTCTGGCCTCTAGAGCCCAGCCCCTCTGTGGCTATTTCTGGGACTCTGCCTCTCTGTGACCATTCTGAACATTCAACAGCCACCTCCCTTTTGGCCTCCGAAGCTCGGCCCCTCCATGGCCATTTCCGAGGCTCCACCTCTCTGTGCCCATTTTGAACATCCGACGGCCATCTCCTTCCTGCTCCATGGCTGTTTCCGGAGGTTCGTCCCTCCTTGGATATTTTGAACATCTAGGAGCTTGCCTCCTTCCTAGCTATTTTTAACATCTGGGAGCCCACCTCCTCCCCAGCCGTTTTGAACATCCGGGAGCCTGCCTCCTTCCCAACTATTTTGAACATCCAGGAGCCTGCCTCCTTGCCGGCTGTTTTGAACATCTAGGAGCCCACCTCCTTCCTAGCTATTTTGAACATCTGGGAGCCTGCCTCCTTCCTAGCTATTGTGGCTTCCGTTCGTTGTCTGCCTTCTATCTTTCTTCTACCATCTTTCCACCCTCTGGTGCTCACACCCTTGAAGCATGCATTAATGTTTATGGCCCAAATGAGCTCCAAATATGAATATCAAGGTATTTTGATCATGCATGGATAAATCTAATAGGGATTTTTTAGGTTTGACTGACATTTTCCTTAACTCATGTATAAATGCACTTATGACACTTCATGTTTGCATGAGTCAAGAAGCCTTTCGTAGGTCTATCAGAGAGGCCCATTGAGGGAGTTGTCCTACCTTTTTCCAGATGATGATGATTTCTAAGAAGATTTATGCCCGAATCAGGGGCCACCAATCCATTGATGCCAATCGTCGACAGACTCATTTGATGAAAGGAAGAACACTACAAGCACATCAAGCAAAAGACAATTTTCAGCCAGTTTCAACTACAGTGAAAAGGGAAATCAGCTAAATGACGAAATTGCTACAGTGACTGGCACTAGATGACAAAATAGAGAAAAGACAAAGAATGTATTTTAAATTGCTAGATAATGGAGGGTAGGTGAAACCCTATTGTAAATCAAATCTGGGCCATTTGATGTAATTGAATCCTAGCCATTCATTTGGGCTTTGAAAAACTATAAATAGGGGCTTGCCCCTCATTTGTAAGGGTTGGAGAGCTGTTGTAAAGACATTCTGCAGCAATAAAGAGTAAAATTGGATGATTTATGGGTGTACCTTTCAAGTTTTCTCTTTATGTATGCATGGTTCAACTTCCCTACTAGTTTAGGTGTTAGTTTCTTGAATGGGAGTGGTGATGGTGTTTGATGTTTCAGTATTGGATGAATTTCTAGCTCATGCTTTTTGTGTTTCATTGATGATGAATCAGTTTGCAAAGCTAGTCTGAGCCTCTTTCCTTTATTGTTGCAACTTAGTTCAATTGCATGTTCATGATGTGCATGTGCAATTTGAAAATCTATAGTCCTTAGAAGATTCCACTAGTTTTGTGCAACTATAGGTTTCTCTTGGCCAAGCAAAACCTAGTTTAGGGAGTTTGTCTACTGCAGTAGCTACCATTATTACTGTTCATTCGTAGCTTAGGATTAGAATAAATTTCTTAACCCTTCTCCTTTTGCTATTTCTTTTAATCCTTGGTTAGAGTAGGACCCAAAGCATCACCATGAAGTTAAATTAGATGAACTTGATGAGTTTCAACTTGCTATTTTGAGTGGACATCCACTATTCATTCACTTCTAGTACTTTGAAACTGCATTTGCAAAGCCAACTTCCCATGCTTTGTAACTCATCTATAAGACCGCCTTGTGATTCTAGCAAATCACATCAAACAACTAAGATATTCCAAGCACTGTCAAGACCTGACATTAGAGACCTTGGGATAGTGTTCTGTAATCTAATTGTGGAAGATTGTCTTTCAAGAGAGGTAGTGCATCTATGCATTACCTGTGTTGAGAAGTGCATAAAAAACACATCAACAATTATATTATCTCCTATACATCTGCAGAGTTGGGATTCACATTGGTAAGGATTACAGTCTTGGAATCTCCACCAAAAGAATCAAAACCTAAAAGTACAAGGTGTAGATTCATTCCATAGAGCTTGAAGTACATTCTACAGAGCATCACTATAGAAGCTCCAATTCAAAAGACACATGTGGTGAAAATTTATTCCTCATAGATCTTTGCATTAATTACTATTTATATTGTTTTTCTATCATAGTCAATATTTAATTCTCCTTTACATAGTGGTGAGTGAATCTATGCTTAAAAGTTTCTCAAAAAAGTGAATTTTGAATTTACATTTACTTCCATGTCTTGTCAAGCTTCTCTATTGACTGTCAGATACTTTCAAAAACTCACATCATTTTTTATTTAAGACATCACTTTACTTTATCTGAGTTTGAAATGGCGATTTTTAGGAGGGAGCTTTCAATATTTATTGCACGGGTGTCACTCAAACTCACCAATGCTATCTTAAGCACTCTATGGAGTGATCCATCAAGTGCTCTATGGAGTGAGTCATCATATATTTGCACTTAGTTACTTAATTTGTTTTTATTACTACACATTTATTAGTGCTAATGCAAAATAGCCACCACTTTATAGCTTGTCAAATCACTTTAATACAAAATAGCTAGTACTCTTCTCATGTGCTACCCAACTACACCCATCCCTCATGATTAAAGGTTAAATATGGTGGAATTCACTTTTAGACAAGATCTGTGTTGGATTATGTGATGATTATTACAATGTTAGACAATTTTATTTAAGAGTTGTTGTCACCACTTGTGATTTTCATAAATGAATGCATGTTACAAATTCTCTGTTTATTGTTCAAACAAAGTCATAAATGAAGGCATTCCATAAAGTCATTGTTTGTTGTTGAAGTTGCATTTGAAAAAAAATAAAAATTTAAAGGATTTGTTTAAAAGACTGTTCACTCATATCTGATGTTAATCTTCTTAGGAGAATTTGTTTCAACAGAATGGCTGGGGATATGAGATCCATAAATGCATTCATTGACTATGTGCTTGAGGATCATAGATCTTGTTGAAAGGCCATGCTCATATTTGCATTTTTAATTACAAAGAAGGAAGGAAAAGTGAGGAGGAAGGATTTCCATTCAAATGAGTTGCAACATTGAAGTATATGAAGCGATCTTGAATGAATCTTGGAGTTGAAGAAAATCAGGCATTAAACTTGAACTTGACAAAAGCATTTTTTTAATGCTTATTTTGATAATCTAGAGCTTCCATTTTATGCTTTAGTTTTCTATTCTAGATCAACTCACCTCTTTTTGGGGCTCTAAACAAAACATTGAAATATTTGCTACAAAGGGCTTAAAATGAATCTTAGGACAAACTCACTAGATTTTGTTTGAGGCTAACAATTGAACAAGTCAAATTCCACATTTGATTTGGTGCTATAAAAAGAATTCACTTTTTCTTTGTGGTTTGAAAATGAACAAGTGCTGCTTTCTTTTGTGATTGGTTACTCAAATTAACACCATTGAAAAGACGTATGCACTTCTCTCATTCCTCACGATGATCTTGAGTATCAAAAGGCTTTTTGGTTGTCATAGATTAGGATAAAGTGATTTCATCCACACTTCATTTTGGGATTGAAATTGAACAAAATATATTGTGAGTCTAAGTGGAACATGTTGTGTTTGTTCTCCCTTTGTTTCTAAACGAAGGTTGATCAAACTACGAATATGTTTGCTTTCCTTTTTTATCTTAGAGTGCCTACCTTGGGGAAAAAGTACTCACCCAAGGGAATGGCTCAACCGGTAACACTCTAAAGCCAAGAGTATTTCTAGCTAAGATATAAAATTGGATACTGGAACAAAGGCTAGTATCACGTGGTTGGCTCTGACAAGAAGGGAAACAATGGTCTCTCACTGCATGGGTCAACTCGTACAAATCGAAAGTCTAAATTAAAACCCTTGTTATAGAAAGGCCAAAATCCCTATCTATTTTTTGGTGCAAGAATGGTCATTCTGGAGCCGCCCCACACTTTTACAATTTTTAGTAGAAATGGAAAGTATGCCATGGGAGATTCATGGGTAGTGATGCTTGGCTTCCCTGAGAAGTGAGTGTTGTGGAGGGTAGCTAGTGGGGTCAAGCATCTAACCATTCACTAAAAATAAGTTTAGTTGGACTTGTCCAACTAGGGACTCAACAAATATAGTCTTTCATATCCATAGGGTTGTGATTGTTCTTGAAATCAAAACACATTGCATGATAAAAAAAATTGGAAAACAAACATTCAACATGAGCATCAAATCTCAAACCCTTTAGGAACAAATACAATTGACTAAATTCATGCGTTATTGCTTTCCCTTGGGATTTTATCCTTAGAGGTTTCTAAACACTTGGATTATATCTCAATTTTCTTACTAAAGTTAAAAAACAGGTAACCCATGCCTTGATTTCATAAAATTTTCACATGATATACCTTGTGGAATGAGAAGAAGCTGAGACATCTGACATCTAGTTTTAAAATCTAATCAAGAGTGTGTTTGTGATAAAAAGAATTCATTAAGAAAAGTTAAAACAATTAGACCCCACACATGTACTTGACATATTTTGGTCATATGGTTTTCATGCAAACATTGGTCTTTTGGTTTTGAACTACTCTTAGAGAAAAGCATGTTCTTCACTATCTTGGTCTTTAAACAAGGTCCCTATTAGGTTCATTTAGGATCAAATCAAACACTTCATTTATAAAAACATTTATCATCTCCATCTCACAAACAACTTTAGAGCTTTGGAAACATCATAATATAGACTTGGGTACATCCTTAAACGAAATCAAAATCATATGTTTAGTTAGGTGTGGTTGGATGAATCATTCTTCACACATTTAGTTAAATTATCAACATTTTGAACAAGTTCATCCTAAGATCACATCTAACATCTTAGGGTTTACAAGTCCATTTATCCAATCAAAACAATCCAAATAAAACCCTAAGTCTAGCATTGATCCAAAGTCCCTAAAAATTCAACACCCATATTATTCACCCCTTTTTCATCCTTCATCTCATCATTGGTCCTAAACACCTTAGAGGTCACTTCTGCAACAAGGTCAAAACACAAGAAGAACATGGAATATAAATTTGATCCATACATCATGAATAGTCTAAATCAACCAAACTATCAAAGCCTTACAATGTCAATTGCTTATCAAAACTCACATTTATACAATCTGTACATGGGATCATTATCTCCTACAAACCTCGATGGTACAACAAATGTGAGTATGCCCAGTCAAGAGTTTGGAGCACCTTTCTCTATGGTAGATTTAAATTTGAGTCCAAACCTACAAATCTATCAACCAAACACCCAATGCATGAGTCTTCCATAAAACACCATCATCCCACCAAATCCATACATGCGAACTACAAGTATTCCAAACATGAACATTTCAAATCTAAACTTTGGGATAGATATGTTCACAAATCATGCAAATGTTGTTCAAAGTCCAAATAAGATGTTAACGACTTCATGTATTGATCCAAGTCAAGGTAACACCATGCAAAATAAAAGTTACCCAAATCAAGGCAATGTGACTCCCAACCACAACAATGTTCAATTTCAACCTATCATGCCAAATTTGAACATCATCCCAAATCGAAACATTTTCCAAAATCAATTTGTCCATGATCCCATAGAAACACCACAAATACACATTCCAAATCTACTTGAACAAAATCCAATTCAACTATATCAATGGTATCAAGATCAAATTTTATGAGATCAAATTGCTTCACTTGCCAAACTAATTGGCTTATTGAGCCAAGAGACATCTTCACTCAAAAATCATTACAGTCTTCCTTTCATTGAACCATATCATCAAAGCATTGAGTTGTGTCCACAACCACATCAAGAACAATATCTCTAATGTCAAGAAGTTGGATATCAAGATCAACAACATCAACAAACCAAGTCATCAGATCTCTAAGATAAATCACGAAAAGAATCATCTCAGTGAGCAAAAATATCACAAGGTAATAAATGAAAAATACACATCACTTGGGAAACCAATCAAATCAGTCCTACAACAATTGGTACAAGAAAATCTCATTAAGCTCCCTGTCTATGGGAATTATCAATAACCCCTAGTTAATCCACTAGGGTATAATGAGGAACACCATTGTGATTTTCACAAAACAAAGGGACACACAATATCAAGTTGTATTCAACTCAAAAATCTCATCCAAGACCTCATTGATTAAAAGATAATCACTATTGGGGATAACGATGAAGATTCAACCACTAATGATACAATTGACAATCTCCCCACCACAATTGTTGAAAATAATGATCAAGATCTATCCATCGATGAATATTTTCCTACCTCATCCAATGATCAAAACAACATACATCTAGGGTCACTTTTGAATTATGATAAAAATCCACTAACAATACCCAACAGTGATCCAATTCAAGAAATGTCAACATCGCTTGACCCTATGGTTGAAGACATTCACAATCCCTCTACCACAATTGTTGAAAACAATGTTCAAGACCTATCCATCAATGAGCACATTGAAGATGTTTCTACCTCATCTGATGACCAACTCACCATACACCAAGAGACACTTTTTAGTGATCTATTTCAAGGAGTGTTAGAGCTATTTGATCCTATTCACATAATCTACAATAGATTGACCAATGATCATATTGAAAATGTCTCTACATCGCTTTATGAGTTAGAGGACATATCTCAAGGATTTATTCCAAAGCATGATCAACATCTTTCACCAAAGTCTACCAATAGTCATTTCCAAGACATGTTGACCCCCTTTGACTTCATGGTTATAGATGCTGAAGGAATCCTCAACTCGACACTTGATCCAAGTCCACTCAAAGATCAAGAGGATATTGAGCCACTTCCCATGCCTAATGAAGACATCTAAGAACCCTTTATGAGCAATCCATCCTTTGAAACTGACCCATGTCAAGAACTTGATCCAAAGCATATCCAAAGAAATTTTGAAATCATTCAAGATCAATAATTTGTATCTCCAACATACTACAATGATCTAATGGACACTCTCATATCTATACAAGATGTCACAAAAGATGATCATATCCACATAGAACATACTCCTCCATCTACCCATGAGATGATTTATGTGGATGGACACATAGATGATCTTCATTCAAAACATGATTCCTCTACTACTGATATTATTACACAAAAAGAGCAGATTATTGATTCCTATAGTCAAATAGAGTTGTCCTCATCAGGATCAGATATATCACAAATTCAAATTGGGGACATCATGTATGAAGATATCCATGATTATCCACTTAAGGAAATAGGTCAAATAGAATAGGACATTCCAGAGTTAGTAGAGCAACAACTTGAAACAATGTCATTTGTAGTGGTCATTTATCAGAGAATGGATTCTAAACAAGAGCTCTGAGAATAGGAAGAATCAAATCATGAAGGTGCTACTACCACCATGTTGGGGGTAACTATGTTCCAAGAAAACATCAACATAGGGAGTAGGAAGAGTCCTTATGATGAAACTGATGTCAATACTACAACTAGCTATGTCATGAATCTTCATCCACCCATCACCCCATCCACGAATTGGGACCAAAATCAAAGGAAAGATTTGAATAAAAGTACGAAGAACATTATCAAAGAAAAAGAAGTTGGAAAGCATAATGGACAAATCAAATACAAGTGGATACCAAAAAGTAGAAAAGAAATATTATCCCTATCAAACTCCATTAGTCAAAGAAACTATGGGGAAAAATAAAAAAGGGAAATGTATCCATCAAAGATGTGCAAAAAATAAAAGCAAGCCTCTAAAGCGACGTACAAAGTATATCAAGCAGTTGGTCCTAACTCCCTGCACACTTCCATATCCACCCATCATTTCTCATCTTCCCATGTTAAGAGAGTCAAAGGTTCCAAACTGTAAACCAATCCATATTTTATCCCTAAACACACTTCATCCATGCCTCCATCCATGATATCCAATTCTCACATTGACCATGTACTGGCAACAACCCTTCATCATAAGGATTCAAAAGCACTCTATCATGATGCATGCACAAAGAAAATGTTAACTCTGAATTAACAAGGCAGATCGAGAATCTCAAAAGTTGTATTCAAGTGCATGTATCTTGGAAAAGTAGCTTCTTCAATTAGGATATCAATGGAACATTATGACAGAAGCATCTACATCGACACCACTAGGTGGTTCAACATGAGGTTTAAATCTTTCACAAAAAATACAAAAAAAAAAGAAGGAATAAAAACAGTAAAGAAAAAATTGTCCTCCAGTGAAAACCACTATGGTGGCACTTTGGATAGGTACCATGATGAAAACCTAGAAAATAGGTGTCATGTGTAGAATCAAACATATGCATGTGCCAATTTAGGTAGAGGCATCTCATTCCATCCATAATAAATCTAGCATTCCATCCATCTTATACCCATAATAAATCCATTTCATCTATGAACCATTTATCCAATCCATTTTCATCCATCTACCATCCATCTTCCTACATTATCTTGATCTTGACAAGGTTTGGTGCACAATTTACACCTACCTATGGTAAACATCTTGACATGAGTCATTTTCATTGACCCTACCCTATGCAGCATTATCTGAGCCATGAAGCATTATCCAAATGAGCATTCTTTATCTGAACACTTTATCTTAGAGCAAGATAATCCATATGCATCCATCCATACACCCATCCAAACATCCATCCATGAAATTTCATAATTTCTAAACACTTGGGACAAATATTTACATCTTGCTTCGAGAATAAATCTTGATCTATATCTTCCAGCTTATGTGGTGATCTGAACATTAGCAAACGTGAAATCAAATTGGTCAAGCATTTGTGAGCCAAAATTCAAATCAATAGCCCATGGCATATTTTGAAAAAAGATGTTCCTTATCAAGCAATTCTTTCATTGAACATCAATCCAATCAATCAATATGAATTACATCTAATCTGTTCTTCAATGCCACATCAAATCATCCAAAACAACTTTTTTTCCAAATCAAGCTTCAAAAATTTGATCAATCAAATCCAATCAACCCATAATCGATCATCTTGGGATATCCTTCCAAATCCTTGTGTTTCTTAACACTATCATTGAATTTTTGTGTATCCACGACAATGTTATCATCATCAATCCCTCATCATCTTGAGATATACATCCTAATCCTTGTGTTGTGTAGCACTATCCTTGCATTGTTGTGCAAACTCAACAATGTTATCATCATCAATCCATCGATCTGATCAATCAAACATAGATTAGTTTTCAAAAAAATCCCAAAACAAAACACTGATACCTTCATGCATATCCATATCCAAATCGTCAAAATCATGCGAAAATCCAAAAAATCAAAAAGTCAAAAAATCCAAAAACATTCATAAAAATAAAAAAAGTCAAAAGAATGGAATCTGAATTGTGTCCTCTCTAAGCTTAAATGTAGGCAAGGCTAATCTGGGATCACACCCCAAGACACAAAAACACAAAAACATTCAAAAAAGACACAAAATCCAAAAAAATTCATAAAATTTCAGAAAAACACAAAAACATTAGAAATTTTGGAAAATCAAAACATTTGTAAAATCTCAAAAATACCAAAAACAACCTCAAAACATTTAAAAAAAAATAAAAAACATCCAAATATTTGAAAACATCCATCCATCCCATTTTTCCTTCACCCGCAATAATCTCATCCATAATAAACAA